>JAQFZY010001248.1:0-16909 GCA_034696285.1 Hypogastrura burkilli
TATATATACAGTGCATAACTAAGTATAATCCATCAGGATTGAGTATTATGATTGTCAAATAATTATAACTTACCTTCTTTTTTAACCGACGTTTGGCTTTGTACGATAGTGGTAGGCCTTGTGTTATGTTTGCATAACTCATTTTAAACTCCCCGTCTACGTCAAGATTTACAAATGGATGGCAAACACTTATACTTATTCTCAAAAGTAGAAAATCAAGAAAGTTAATAATTATTCTACAACTTTAATTTACCATGAATTCAGTAAAAAAGTTGCCGCAGATGAAGGAATACAGCCCCCTAAAACAGAAATTCCTTTCTAGTGTGTGTCTAGTAGTCGCGTTATCCACCACCACCGTGTCTGATTATAAAGTTAGACTCCGATAGTATGCAGTTCCCATACTATCGGAGGATGGTACCTTTGGTGGAGATGACGGTGAGTAGGGTGTTAATTTGTAAGTTTAGGCGCGTGAAAAAAGTGCAGGGCTGCCAACACTTTACATCAATCCAAGTAGGCCCTCAGATAGGCCCATCTTTCCAGTGCAATATTCTCTGTCATCTACTTTTATTTACTAAATATTTAAAGTGTTTTATTTATAAAAAGTATGGAAGTTTCGCGTTTTGCTTTAGTTCACTGGACTAAGGACCCTCGAAATTTATACACTGTGATTACAACTAAAAACATTTTAAAGCCGGATGGTACCGAGAACATTAGTGAAGAACTAGTTGGACAGTCATTTCAAGTCAAACTGCCTAATTGGAAGGCAGACCCGGCTGCAATAGTTTGTCTGGGTAAGTTTGCATTTAATTACACAATGCCAATAGCAAGCTTCACACTGTGATGATAACTGTGCCAAGATAAACCTGATTTGTATATTATATTATTAAAAAAATATATATATTACAGGGACGAAGGAGAAATGCAGAGAGCGGGAAGCAGAGATGTTGAAGGAAGCCGCGGAGTTGTCATTTACTACAAACAGCGGTTTGGATTCGGCCGAGGTCATTAATGACCCTGTCCCTGAGAAAAGAAAGAAACAAAAGAAGGGACTCGGAGAGGGGATGGTTGATTTTAGTACTTCACTTGTAAGTACGTTAAACATAAGGACAATTTAGGTGAAATTAGAATAGCTGTGTCCACTCAGTCAAAGCTTATAGCTATGCAATTTAAGACATCAGTTCGTTGTACGTGTCACGTTGTCTAAAGTGCGGATTTATTGGTAGGAGCAGGACGAATCGGCACCAGCTCGCCCTCGAGGACGGAAGAAACAGGCAATCGATAAGACGGTTGTGTTGAGATATATATAGTATATATATAGGAGGTAGTGATATATTTTACAATTGCTTGGATTCATCATGTCAAATCAACAACTTGTAGTTATATTAAATAAAAATAAAAATATATTTTATATTAATTGACTATCTTTAATTCAAGGTTCAGGAGGACATCATTGCACGTGTGCAGTTATTGGAAAGCGACTCTAATCCGCCAACTCCAAACCTCAACGACTCTGCAACCTACCATGGCGTTGTCGTAATAAGTGACGTATGTATAATATACATGTCATAATCATATTCATTTCAGAAATATATTTTCTGGCAGTTTAGTTTACTGTCAACATTAATTCTAATTACGAACAGGAAGGGACAAAAGGCTCATACGAAGACGAGTAGGGCGCAGTAGATATTTTGGACTTGACTACGGAGAATGACGTTGAGAAACTTCGACTACTTCAGCAAGTTGCTCATCTAAAGGCACATAATGAAAAACTCACACAACAAGTCAAAGTCCACAAAGCAATGTCCACTGCCGAAAAGCAAAAAAACTGACGCCTTTCTAGTAAGGTTTTAAATAATTTTAATGTAACTGATGAAATTATATTTTATATAATCCATATATTAATGTTGTAGTAAGCAAAATTTTGCACAGCTCAACTCAAAACAGCAATATTCGACAGAAAGTAGACATTGGAGGAGGTATATTGGTGGATCGGAACTTCTGTGACTATAATTGGTTAGTAAATGCTGACAAACCGAGCGTATTCTTACGCGCAATGGTGAAGAAGTCTGGAATCTTCGAGAAACATGAGATAGTTAATTCCTCAGTAAAAGGAGGACTAGCTAGGGATAGAACTAGGCAACCGGCTCTGGACCCAATCAGATTTTTGCCAATGATTGGTAAATTATTTGGAGTTGATTTTTAAACATTTATTGCATGGGATATTTGAGTGGAATGTAACAACTATTAACTATATTTTTCTAGAATACACGAAGACTATTTGTGGTATTAATGGCCACACTAATTAACAGAAAAGACTTACGAAATAGAAGTTTTTAAGAAAAGAATGAAGGATATTTGTAGTGACTCTAGGCGGGAGCGGAAGTTGAACGCTCAAGTTGTAACTGACAACAGTGTTGGCTAATAAGTTTTCTCCTAATCTTGGTATTCAGTATTACGTTGTTTCAATATACTCGGAATTAATTTGAGGATTTAACGCCAAGGTAGCTAACTTTTCTGATTAACAACTTAATATTTGTGCAATAATGCAATTCAATAAAACAGTCATAAATAATACCATCTTGAAATATGGACAATTTTTCGTTTAATTAGTTTTGTAACACTATTTGTCTTCCATATATATTTGAATAACTTCTTCCGATCGAAGCGTGCAGTACCAGTGCAGTGGAATTTAATTTGTATAAGGTATTTTTTAAACATCGCGATGCTAGGTAGATGGTCGACTGTGTTGAGTGCCATTTAATTATAAGATTAATATATATAATTATATTTATCGTATAATTACTTGCAAGTGTTGTAATTGTATGGAGTTATTATTTTGCTAATTATAAAATATTTTAAGACGAAAATTCAATTAATGTTGATAAGTAGAAATGAGTCATTAACACGATAGGAGTTTTCGTACACTTGCCGATCGGCATCGGATAGTAGGAATACCTCCTATAGGAAATATTAAAAGTTTCCGATAGGACAAAACGTACATACAGATCGGAAAATTGCTTAGGAAATCCTGCCTCAGCTCCGATACCATTTTCCAATAGTTAGTATCCTATCGATTCCGATCGTTCTGTTTTGCACGGGTAAGAACGAACTGACAATGCCCAATGAAGGGGAGCTCAGTCCTGTTGGAACATTACTGTTTGCATATTTATGCTTTAGGATTTGGTGAACGATGTGCTCTTGAAGCATTCTTAGGTAGGAACGTCCGGTGACAGTACCGGTGAAAAAAACGGGCCAATCAGGCCTATTGAATGAACACCCATCCATACACAGACTCCAGGTGACCGCTGTGGGACTGTTAACAATGTGTGAAGGTTGTTATATGCATATAATACATGGTTTCTAGTGTTCACCCTTCCGTTCAGTTTGAAAGTTGATTCATCGGTCCACACAATTTCTTCAAATATTCTCTGATAGAATTGTAATTGTCGATTATTTCCAATGCGAAGACCACACGGTTGATCTTATCATCTTCGGACAGAAACAGTACATTCACTGGCCGAAATTCCTTGAGTCCTGAACCTTGTATTAAATTCTGTACCGAAGTTCGGGAGATACGTAATTTCAAAGCTATTTGCTTTCCTTTTAGTGGTGAACTTGTGAGTGCCGCAACTACTCAAAATAGCATGTTCTATACGTACTAGGAGCAGTTCGACTTTTTTTAGATAGGATAGTATAGTTGACTTAATGCCATACGGAGCACTTACATTTTGGTTAGTTGTGGTTCGTACAGATCTTGGTAATCCGGGCGATTTTTCTGAGGCTGTCGAGCTCAGCTCATTAAACTTGTAAAAAATCCGTCTAATTGAATTTTGAACAGGTGCTGCTACTTGAAAGTGTCTAGTGAACCGCCTACTTACTTCTCTAAAGCTCGAAGTTTCGGCATAATTAGTAATAATAAAGGTTCTCTGTACGTTATCGTAATGAGAAGGTACCATGTCTTTTGTCTTTTTAACTAAGGATGTGCTCTAATTTATTATGACAAATGATACGACCAGAAGAGATACAAAATAGCTTTTCACTTTTCAATCTTTGTGCAAGTCATTGCGCAAGATACTCTGAAGGCGCCAAAAGGCAACATTACAATTTCTAATCCAACTTCGTCTCTTGTGAACCATTCACTTGGTATATTTAATATCCAACAAATTACTCGGAAGCAAGTGTTCCAGCACAAGTGCAATAAGCTAGTTAATACTCTAACATCCTACGGACACTTGTACGGGCCCTCCTAAATACGCCCGTACGGGACCTCCTAAATACACCCGTACGGGACCTCCTAAGGACTTCGGAATTATATCTTTTACGGAGCTCCGCCTCATGCTGAATCCATAATAAGACATTTTCCATTCCAGTTAAATATGATTTATAAGAATTGACCAACATCAACATCACGTTGTAGAACCAAATTACATCAAAGATCTGAATTTATTTGACAACACGGTCACGGCATCAACTGACGTAAATATTCCGACATTATCAGAAACTATCATAACCATAATTTTTACACGAAAAATATAATAATTTTCATAACTTCACACATCCCCCACACGTAACTCTTTAAAGAATGCTGACAGTACGTACAGTACTATGCAAATGATTTCAATATCCTATAGTAACGTACATAGTAATGCTTGAAAACTAAAACATTATTAGCTACAATATTCGTTAGATTTTCAAATATTTTATAATTTCTACCCGAATAGCTGTTAATTAAGTAGTAACACTGAAATGAGAATACACATTCCAGCAATCAACAGGCAAGTATAAATAATACGTACGCTACAGTCAGTAGTCTTTCCCTATATAACACAATAGCCGTGCACATAGTATGGGGATGATTCAAATAGCTCATATCCCTAAATATAGGTTATTTTACTTGAATATGTAACATTATGTTATGAAGACAAATGCTTCGTGCAGCGTTTGTTAATGAGTGAAACTAATAATATATTACCGTACGTTAATATAAAAGAACATGATTTTAACCGTGCGTATATACTAAGCTGCTCACACTCTGCCAAAACAAAGAAACAACTATAATGCAATGCACTATTTTCTTTGGAAGGATTTTGAACACCGTATACATAAAATTTTATGCCACATTATATTGGGTATGCATAGTAGAGTGTTAAGATTGTCAACGATTTTAATTGCACGGTACACTCTGGTTAAAAACTATCAATCCATCATCAAGTCATCATCATCGTCCTCGGGAATATGTCTGAAGTACGAAGAGTTGGACTTCTTCAGCGCGAAGTCAGTTATTACGATAGGAACAACCGTCTTTTTTGAACCGGGTGGAGCTTTCTTGTCTACAATTACTTCCACAATATCCTTGTTCAAGCGGACAGTATCTGGAAGCAAAAAACTGATATTGTTAGAGTAAGCTGAACAAGTTCCTTGTATAAAAACAAACATATTTAAGTCTAGTAAGTCGTGTCTTGTTTTTTTGTTTTTTTTAAATGCTTTATAATTTATTATTTTGCGCCGAAAATATAGTTTACCGTTAATGACATTGTACAGAGTAAGAGCTTTGAATTTCTTCTTCGTCTGACCAAAAAGACTGTATTGGGTTGCCAAATTATAACTCTAGTACTTTTCTCATGATGGCGAATAGGGTTTGTGAGACCGTCCCGCCTCCCATAATACTCAGCTCATTTACCTGCAAAGTGCGAACAATTCCCATAGTGTAAGTACATCGTATTAAATTAAATTGTAATTTGCAGTTTCATTAATTACAGTAACTCAAATATTTGACATTTTATGAATAAATTTGAGGAGCTACTTTATACAATTTCTTGGCTCAAATCACTATTGTTGTGTTAATGTATTTAGCTCACCACTGCTTCTTTAAATTCTTCTGTATATTTGAGTTTAACTTCTAACTCCTGGAGTTCTGCAAGAGTTTCCAACGGGGATTTGAAGATAATCTCGGGTGCAATTATTCGACTCCTAGACGTCTCTTGAATGTCTGCGAATATTCTCTGTGACACGGCATGGTTTTGTTGCTGGACACATAGGAGAGTTGTCATGTTCCGAACAACGTACGCCCCAAGAGCTGAAACAAGCATACAAGATAATACACTGCATTAATTATATTGCGTTAAAATGTATTCGACATATATTTCAACGAAGTAGGTAGCGTGCGTCTAAAACAAATTAAAATGCTAGTAAATGAAGATACATTCGCATGCTTTACTCACCATCGATTGTCCACGACATTGCCTGCGGGGTCTGAGATCCGATGGGAATAAGGTCCCTGGGAACGATTGATGTGGGCCAGGATGGCGTAGTATTAGATGCTTGTACTGAGGCAGGTGGCATTTAAATTGTTTCTGAACAATTTGCGGTTGAAGATGTGGATGCTCTAGATTCTGTGAAAACAGGCGTCGGTGGAACTGGAGGCTCCGACAATGACACGACTTTCTTCGTAAATTCCTTTCTTGGGGCGTATGTTGCCGCTGGGGGGTTCTTGCCTTCTTTTTGCTGCTTCTTTGGCGAGGGGGGAATTGGAAGGTCCTCGTCATCGGAAGACACTTCACGTGATGTTGATTCTTGGACATATTTTGCGGGTGGTCCACAATTCCTTCGTTTTCTGCCATCTGCTACCTCTGGTTCGCTATTTAAGTCAGACGTGACCGTCGTGCGCGGAAGAGCCTTCCTCGCATCACGATAGTTTGATGGAATATATAAGAATACATACATTTAAAATAGTATCTGCTTAATACTGTGGGCCTGGGTCCATAAAATTGTATAAATAGTATTAAATATAGGTATTAAATTCAAAATTAGATTTAAGATAATCAACAAGTTTTCAAAAATAATTAATGCAAGTATTTTTTATTTATATGTCATAAGGTTGGGTAAGGATGCCATAAGTTTAAATAATATAGGCTTACCATAAAGTTTAACTATATCAGCAGGGTGGCTCCCCCAGGTAGCTGTTGGACTCTTCCTTTGTGTCACATATGTTGTTGGGTCCAAGGTCTTAGGCCAATCGCAAATTCCCTCCTCCGCATTAAACCAGAAATCGGGAACTACTGCGGTCGAATAGTCTTCTGGGTAGTCCGAATCAAATTGTATCTTGACCACGTAGAACGGCATTTTACGTCTCTACATGGATTAAGGGAAATACACACAAGTAATTGTCCTTCGGAAAAACTTGACATTTATTGGATACTTGTGACGCTTCAATTACATATGGATCAGACGGTGCGTTTTTTACTTTGAATATACCAATTACGTTTGAATCACAAGGATAAGTAAAGAGTGAGTCCTTGTGAGGAAATGGGACCACGAAAACCATTGGTACTTCGCCTAAGTTATCTGGAGCAAAAATATTTAAAACTTGAACAAACTCACCGCTTTTTAATGTACAGTACGAATCTTTTGTTCTGTCGCAAACTAATGTAAAAGTAGAAATTTTCAACTTATTGTATTGCGCTACTGCGTAACCAGGGACGGTAGGGCCTTTACAGTGTCGCTGCATACACTCCGGTATGTATTTACCGTATTAAAGTCATGTCCTTGGCCTGGATTATACAGCATGTATTCAATTATACGCATGTGAGCTTGTTGTAGAGGCTTATTAGACTTCCGAAGCAAACTTTTGATCTGTTTTAGCTCATTTTCAAATTTATAGGCACTCCACCTATCACACTCGCCAAATCTCAAGCAGGAGGGTGCTAAATGTAGTAACCCATGAATACTATAAGACACAAACTTCGATCCATATAGCTTCGAAAAATTAGAAACAAAGTAATTCAACAGTTTATCCGCATAAGTATTTAACGTGACGTGTCATTCTGGGCTCACGAGAATAGAAATAGCGACACTTAAGCACGTGAATAATGTATAGTGCACAGTTGAGTGAACCTGCTTTGTTGCGTGTGTACAATAGAAATTGTCGAAGCTCAGTAGCCTTTCATCTGTCGATTTCCCACAATGTTCGCGCCTATTACATTCAGAAACAATGTGACAATGAAAAGTTTAAGTAAACAATGTAAACAATGTTTAAATATAGACCGATCCCCACGCATCCACAATAAAATCAGCTTCTTCGTAACCCCGAGGCACACCAAATGCATATATTCGTAAAGAATTTCATGTACAAGATCTAAGTATCCAATTCTTGCCAAGTCTGTCTTAGTTTTGTGATGGTCTGGGTCGGACGAATTTCTAAATGATTCATCTGTACGGGGCGCCGCTGCAGTTGTGCAGAATGCGGTTGTTTTTTCAATGCTAGTTCCTTTCTGCTGACAATGCTTACAACCCGCTAAGGCATTGTGGCCCTTTATTCCGGCAATGTCAGCTTTGGCTGGTGCGTCACAGCAGAACAGGCGAATGTGTAAATTTTTCTCTACAACCTCGTCAATAAATGGTGTGAGAAACTGATTAAAGCTAGCAGGTTTCTTCTTTCCGCAGTAAATTCCTATTTTATACCGAGGTCGCTCTGTACCCTTAGCATAAGCTAATATTGTCCAGAAACTGTTAGTGCTACTTTTTGTCAATGAAAGTCCGTCTACATTTATCTGCCATTGAATGTCTTCTACTAATAATTCAGCGTAGAATTTGTGCAGATCTGAAAGTGCGAAAGTGAAGCCAAAATGAACATATTCACCAGGCGGACAGTGAATGACAGTAGTCTCCCTTGGCGTTCTTACTATCGTCCGGCTATCAACGGGCAGATTTTCGAATCCATCACACTTTTTTAGCCGTTTAAGTAACCCGCTCAACTGCTTGTTAGAAACATGCGAGTCAAAATACCATTCCCGCAAGTCTGTAACGATATCATATTCGTCATTAATTTCACTATCGCTATCACTGTCCTCGGAATCAAATCTATTATAATCATTATAATCCAATAGAGTGAAACTCAATTCTTCATCCTCGTCTAAGTCGCACCTACCGCAATAACAAGTACTAATATTAGGTGTAGATTCCTCCGAATCTGTTATCAGATCTACTGGAATCTCACTTACTTAATGCTCCTTATTGTTTTCAACATCATTGTATGCACACGCTTTCTCAGTATTGACAATCAGGCATGGATCACAAATCTGATCGCGTTCAGAAATTACCTTAATACGTTTATGGAGCGCCTGCTTAGAGACTATGCCAGTTCTCTTGATTTACCTATTGATTTAGTTTGATAGCTTTTTATATGAATATAAATGCGTAAAGCTGGAATGAATAAACGGGGCTACCTAGGATATGTATATTTAATTTTATGGTTCAAATTATGTTAGGCGCCCGCGATAGTATATTACATTCACTATACCCGTAATATGTTCTTGCTACTTTGTAAGCGCCCAGACACAGGTTGCTGCCAGATGTTGACTCAGACAAGGAAATTGCCTTAAGCTTTCGGGAGTTTCCGTCACAAGAGGATGTTGCTGGATGGTGATTCGACGAGAGCAGAACAGTAACAATAAAACAATCCATCACCAATGCACGATCCTGGACTTCACAGAGTTCCACAATTATGCCCCCTTGGCTCTCTCAATAATGAAAACTGACCTTCTTTTGGCTCCAAGTAGCCACCCACTCTCATCCCTTGCCTTTGTTGTGGACATTGGACGTGGGACATGAAGATTTAGGTAGCGAAATTCTCGCGGGAAACTTCTACTACATGTAGTACAGGTCCCCCGAAATACATGATTTCTTCTATAATAGACGAAGTAGGGTTCACAATAGGCAGATGCAGCCAACATCATTCTGGCAGGCAAAGTACCGGATGACGTGTGTTCTGTACTTTACGGTTGTGATGGAGCCATAAAATATGAAGAAAGCATTGGGAAAAAGGTCTCCTTTGGATTCGTTGGGTAGAGCTAGCCTTTGGGCTCATGAAGTGTAGCACAACCTTTACTTCACTTATTTAGCAGTAAGATATCTGTATATAATTTTCCAGGCGTCCAGAACTAGAAGCCCTTACGGCCTGTAAGTTGAGATCGACCATAAGTTAATGGCTACGATTCTTTGAAAATGAAGAGGCTGGGAGGTTGCTAGTTCTGGGTACCGACCGTATAAAAATAAATTATTCGGTGACCGTATACAGTAGGGTCACCCAAGAAATTTTGGGTTCGAATGGAAGGGACTCTTGCGTAATAGCATTCGGAACAACAACCTACAGTTTAGAAGAACAAAAACCTGAGCCCAAGCCCAATGACTTTATCTTTATATTTAGGGCAGGGGCTCAAATTTCTCGGAAGTACCCGAAGAGTTAAGCATAAATGCAGAGAACTGAAGGGTATTTTCAAGGGACAGGGGAATAGTTTACGTTGCTTCGTTGATTGGTATTACAAAAAGGCAAACACCATTTCGTACTTTATTAATTTAAACAAAACGAATGTTTTATGAAAGCATATTGCATGGTATTAAACTGAATATGTCGTGGATTCTTGAGTATACCCAAAAATACATGAAAGTACATATACATGAGTATACATACTATTCTGTACAGCTTTCTTGATTAGATGTTCTGATTAATCGTTTCGAATATGATGTTTAATATAAAGGTTTTCCCTTGACTACTGTCTTGTGTGTATGGTGAGTTGAATAGTATTAAGTACCAAAGAGCAGTTGCTTTAGATGGTTTCTACGCCATTTAGAATCGTCTGCCCAGACCTAATTTTTGCACGTGGTACCATTAATACTTGAGTTAGCTATTCATTTTTTTGCGGATATTGCATGACATGTCATCAATCTCTCTCCCTGCCCCCCAGTCCTACTGGAGAGTGGGAGCGAAGACTGGGTAGCTGGGACTAGAAGTCACTTGTGTAAATAGGTAACTAAACAGGCTGAGCTACACTGTGATGCAGAAATTAGCTGCGAATCTTCCCCATGGACTAAATTTTATATCTAGACATATCCGGCCCTCTGATACACATGCCGAACTAATTCTTAGGTTCATAAAATTAGAGGTTTTTGTATTTTAAAAAATTGGTGAATTGTTTAAACTACTCAACTAAACCGTCGCCGCCTTCTTAATTTTACGGGCTATTTTTCTATATACAACTCATGCTGGTATATTGTCTCGTTCTTAGGGAGTTCGTGTTCATCCGTCAAAACTGGTTTGTAAATTATAATATAGATAGTTTCATAGTGCCCAGTCTCCCATCTCACTATGTACGCCCCTAATTTCATTTCGGCATATACAATCAAATCTGTTAGCAGTTTAGGCAGATTTACTTTTCTAAGCCAAAAACCATAACGCGGACATTCCGTAACAAGTTTTGCCCCCAAATGATAGTGATGACCTGCCGTATACATTCCCACCTTTCCCAAAAAAATAAGTAGGTCGACACTTGGAATATTTTGCACTACTAATTAAAGCAAATAATTTGTTTCCAACGAGAAGTTTACTCACTTCTTTTAAGAAGGTTATAACGTTTGTACAGATTCCACTCGGCGTTAGTGGACGGAAATTAGTAGACGAGAAAAAATTTACTATTTGTAATCTCCGAACATTGAATTTGCTAAATAAACTAAAAAAAAACATTACATTTGACGCATTTTGTTAGGTTAGGTAATACTCCACATAATTAAAATGTTTTCAGAACTGGAAACGGGCGGAAAATCTGCGGAAATATTTCGGGATTTGTGATAAAAAGAAAAAAAGTGTACTTAAATGATAGTCAAAGCTTAATACTTACTGTTTTATATATATATTTTAGCTTAAGAAGCCGCCACTAAAAAGGATATCCTAATATAATTATTGAGGCCGAAGGCTTATCTAATTAATAGTAGGCAAAAGAGCTGCCGTGGAAATAGGAGTTTGATTATTTAGGTTATAAAGCTGTTCAGAAGATTCCAGGTCACATGGGCGAATCCAAATTGGCGAGTTTTAGCACAACATTGAAGCACTTTGAAATCGAGTAAAAAATATTTGGTTGGTCACATTGGCGATTCGCCATTCAGGCAGCCAGAAATATATCCATTCGCCAATAATGCAATTGATACACAGTCCATATGCACCTAACCTAACCTAACCTAATCTAACCTAACCTTCCATTACGTATTTAACTTTTAAAGAAACAAAATAAATAACAAGGCAACAGAAATTTTTTTCTGATAAAGTTCCAGTTCTGTTACCCTAAATTACATAACTACATAACTAATTAACACTTTTGATCCTATACCATGTGATCTCAGAATTTTTTAAAATGTAGGTGACATAGACTATAGGCTCCGCTCTATACGTTTTAATGTATTTATTAATAAAATATATCCTTCAGTACCGCCCGCCGAAATTCCTTCAATAATAGGCAATGATGTCAAGCTGTAAAATCGATCCTATAATAATTATCACGCTAAAATTATAAGTTTCACGTTTACGTATAGTTATGGAGGCATCCTACTACAAGTAAAAGGCAAAGAATGACGTGCAATTTGACTACACGCTCAATAACTTTTTTGGACATTTACTGCCTCCGAGCTTCTCTTTATTGCTATTTATAAAAATATAACTTTATTTAAATATATTAAGTTGGGTACCAATATGCACAATGTACTATAATGTCGACTAGATTTTCTACATCTGTTCAAGTTTAGGAGCGCTTTCAAGAGGCATATTTATTTTCATTAATTAAAGAATTGAATGTTTTCACGGTCTCAATGGATGGGGAGTGTGAGTGTCGGTGTAAGGCTAGAATCGAAAAGTTACTTGGCTTGTGTACTTGTACACAAGTCACATGGCCCGTGGCCAATGAATAGATCAAGGATGAATTGCAGGGCCCTGTCCTTTTTTCACAGCCCTTGGACATGCCTGTTTTGAGATATTTGTGAAACGGCCAGACGGCCAACTTTTCAGTACATGGCACATGGGCACCGCCAGCATGGGGCTCAGGGGCCTCGAGACCCCTTCACCCTCTAAAATGATTGACTTGAAACATTATTTTCTTGACAAAACAACATATATGTCCGGCATTGGTGCGACGTACATATTTCTGCACTCTCCTTTGAAAGTTCTCCTAGGAGATATATTAATACAATTAATGAAAATAAACACTTAAAAGTTAGAACACGGCGATATAATACTATTTGTGAAGCCCTTCTGTTGTTATTTAAGCTGTATTTACCAGTTTGAACACAAAAATATCAAAATATATACGTGTTGGAAGTTCACGTAAACCATTTTCTCTAAATTAAGGTTGTCAGTCTCTCCCGAAACTAGAAGCTAGTGTCGCCTCTTCTGGTAGGGTAGTCTTATACAGAGAAACCTGGGCCCAGTACCTACGAGCTCAACGAAAAAGGTTAAAGGGTCGAACGGCGGACGAGGTAAAAAAAAATAAAATAAATAAGGGACTAGGAAATACGTCGGGCTAATAAAATGTTTTAATTGAGAATTGATGAGGAAAAAATATCTCATCGGTTGAGCCCCGTCATGAGCCAGTGGAATTCCCCTGTAGATTACAAGCAATCACTTCAGTTTGAATTCTTACCTGCAAAATATTGTAAAGTACGGCTTTAAACTGAGGTGATTGTTTTTGTTTGTGGCCGATGGGAGATTTCCTATGGTCTAAGGCGATGGCTTAACGAAAAAGAGTCCTTTTCCCTTTATCCCTGACAAAAATATTTTATGAGTCTATCATAGTCCTGAATTAATATATTTTTTTCGACATTAACTTGATTTGCTCGTTGACCCTTTGATCTTACTCGCTGCTATTGCTTCAAATCTGATAAGTTTAAATACTAGCTATGCGCTCCTAAAAACATTCCTTTTATCAGTTTTGTAAATGTTTTGTACAAGTAATAGGTTGTATGCAATTTGTAATCGAACCATATCGTCTTTTACAAAAGTAGAACTAAAGCTGGAGTCTGCCTAGTATTAACACACTGTTATTAAAGACAATGAAGCTGACATCTGTGTTTAATTTTAACATTATCTTCGTGTGAGTTTTTTGAGCTGTGTGTATTTTACAAATGATTCACAGTCAGAGGCTTTTGAATAGCCCGTACATTTCAACTTTCTAAGACAGTGGTTACCATTATATCTAAGTATGTTGATATTGATAAGGTATATGCACATTTGTTAAATACTGTCTCTACTAAACTTAACTTTGTGATTATAGTTTAATGCCAAGGCGCGTATACGCAATAAGCTAATTTACGGCTTATAAGCAGGTGCGGTGTATAAAAATACCGGACACAGGAAACATAATTAGCATTTGTATGATTTCTTTAGACAAAAAAAATTCTTTTCGTCGGATTTTAAGCCTCACAAGTTTATATGCCGGCATTTTATTTAGAACACTACGGCTTTTTAGCTAAGAAAAATTTACAAAGTTGTCAATAAATACCAGCTAGCGGCAGGTGAATGAGCAGATAGATGGTAGTAATTCTTGCTCAAATTACAGGCGTGAGCGTGAGTGAGTAGACTCAGAATTAAGAAACATAAATATTATATTATACGGCCATCTATATTTATGTGAGTAAAGGTAATTGATCAGCGGCTTCAGACTGAAACGTATTGAGGGATCCAACTAAATAGATGGAACGACCCAGGGACCTCCTCAGGACGCCCGACTCAGGAGGGTCCAGTTAACCTCCGAGCGGGACGTCCTAATGACGTCCTAATTACTAACGTCCGAGAATCCCAGATGGGACACAAATAATATACTCCTGGGAAGCGTTCGTGTTCCATGGGTATACCTTTATGACGTCCAGTGTGATCAGGTAAGTTATTTTGTTGTGGATCACAAGTCCCCACACACACATTTAATTAGCTAGTATTGAGTGCTCACGGCACATGTTAATATTAAACACAGAATTGCAGTTTACAGCTCTAAACACAGTATTGTAGTTTTATGTAAGATACTCGGAAGGTGCCAATTTTGTTGTGCACTTGTCTACACGTTTTGTCAAAGTCTCCGTTGTTTCGTTAGGTCGCCGTATTTAGGCTAATTTCAGCCCATGCTAACGTAATGTTAAATTGTGACCTCATTTGTTTAACCTCAGTTTGACCTTATTTTCTGTCCCCTAAAAAATCCGAAAAATATCCGAAGACTCCTTCTATACATTGAGTATCTCAAATAACAAAACCCGGATTTATTAAGTTGTGTAGTTCTACTTACACGATTTTTCAAACAGGGGATCAATACTCTTGGCCACCCTGTATATTTATTTAATTATGTATTTATATATTTGTATCTAAGTTTGCCAAAAATTCTTTCAACAATTGGCATTCCCGGAAACCGTTGTTGTTAGGACGCCTCGCTAATTGTTACTTCACCAGGTTTTCCTCTTTATGTTGGTAGAAACTAAACTTAACTGAAATGTGGGTTGTTTGTGTCGTTCCTTATAGGGTGCTGTAGAGGTTTGTAGACAATACAGAACGAGAGAAACTGGCATTGTGGTGGCCTTCTTTAGCCATTAGTATTTTCTAAATTTTCTAAGCACTCAAGCGATCTTTGCGCTTTGGAAACTCATGAATATATGCTACTCGGACACTATTTCAATTACTCATGAAATTGATTTGTTGGTTCGGTTAATTGTAGTACAGGTTATTCCATTATTGATCAGATTTGTTCTCTAAATGGAGTTCAGAATTGCAGAAAATATCTTACTTTGACTAGCCAACAAGCCCCGCGTTAACGCGGAATCAACAACTACATTTTCTAAATATTTCTAGCGTGCGCTTGCCACAATATTTCAATTCAATAAGTAAATAAGTCGGACCTTAGCGTTTTATCTAACTATTATAAAATTCTATCAAAGTTTTACGGGTATCGCGATTCAGACCGCGATTCTCAACCCACATACACCAAACTTCGCACACAAAAAGTTAAGATCAATCCTCAGACTCAATCGTTGGAAAGATTTTTAGGGTCAAGGGGTCAGGACTTATGGGCCAAAAACATGACCCCTAGCAACGAATGTTTTGACCTTTGTTTACATTTTTGAGAAATATTGAAGGAATTTGTTGACACTCTTATATCCGGCATAGCTCATAACAACGGGAGCCAGGCTACACAAATTCCAGCAGCACGGAACTAATCACAACTCAGGCTCACGTTTGGCAGATCACAATCACACGTCGCAAATACAACTTAACGCAGTCACTAAATTTACTTACTGTTGTCGCCGATCTCACTACAATATTTAAGGTTTTTTTTTATTATTAGCATAAGTTCGTATGCTACCAAGTACCTAGCTAGGCACTACGTTTAAGTTCCTTTTGTTCTGTCATAAAGGCTGTTCTTGTAGGTTAAAATCTGTCTATGTACGTATGTGTGAACGTAGGTAAGCTATTTCTGTGCCCGAAACCCAACTCATTTACATACTGCGCAGTGTGGAGTGTGGAGTTTAATATCCTATTTGACTTTAAGAACGGGCATCGTCAGTTGGACGTACGTGCAAGTGGGAAATGGGGCTCGGAGTAGTTTGTTCCTTTAGTGTACGTGTACGCTTTAATAGCCCTACAGCTACTTCCTTCCCTTTCATTTTATAAACGTAGTTCCAAGTCAAGATCAAGTACTTGGCGTGAGCACTTGTAGCTCTGACTCTCTGTGATTATTTGTGTCAGCCTTTCCTTAGCCTAAGCCTGTTTTACTCATAAGAACAACTCTTTAGATAAAACTTAGGCTTAGGGTAACTAACTCAATATTTAATAACTCCGGCTAACGGAAACTCAATATTTAATAAACTTAGGGATAATATTTTTGCTCCAGCAAAAATATTTCACTTTCAGGAAACCGGGTTATTTAAAAAATATTACCATTTTAGGAAAAAATATGACTCGTTCAGGTGTAAGGAATTCGCTCAGTAGCAAAAATATGACCAATTTATGATAAAATATTACGTTTTTATGAAACAAATATTACGTTTTTATGAAAAAATATTACGTTTTTATGAAAAAATATTACGTTTTTATGAAAAAATATTACGTTTT
>JAQFZY010001249.1:0-16904 GCA_034696285.1 Hypogastrura burkilli
TGTTGTTTAATCTAACCTAACGTTCAAAGTATTTTTAAAAAATCGACACAAAATGGAGTTGAGATTGCGTTAGCAATATTTTTTCATAAAAACGTCACATTTCTCCCT
This sequence comes from Hypogastrura burkilli, assembly GCA_034696285.1. Taxonomy (NCBI): domain Eukaryota; kingdom Metazoa; phylum Arthropoda; class Collembola; order Poduromorpha; family Hypogastruridae; genus Hypogastrura; species Hypogastrura burkilli. The sequence continues at coordinate 109 of JAQFZY010001249.1, forward strand.
GAGCGAAAAATACAAGCCTTTATTAACCCCATTAATTATATATGATACACGTTATTAACCTTGAGGTAAGCTGTAAGCTCTATAAAAGAATTATGTCAAGCATAGAGCCTCGCTTAGAACCTTTGGCGAAAGTTTCGGAAATTCCGACGGAAGCCATAATATGTGACTACTTAGCTACGAGACCACTTTCAAGGCGAAAAAAAGTTTAGCGCTTTGAGTACATACTTATACAGTCATAGGTAACAGCAGGAAATGATAGAGGACGAAGACGAATAGTGGCAGGAAGTCCTTTTATTACGTAAACGGTTTATAATAGTAAGGCAGGACCATAGGATCAAATTTTAAGGAACGGTTTTCCTTTTCTTTCGGTGTCATCAAATACAATGTAAAGGCGGATTCAACACTAAATAATAGTCTCCGGAAAATAACTACATCTCGATAAAGTCAGTGTTATAAACCATGAGGTAACCGCCAATTGTTTTTACTGCTATTGCATGTATGTATTAAAGTTGTCCTTATGATACTCCCGCTCATTCGTTGAGAAGAGAATACATAATCGAGACACAGGACAAACCTCTGCATCGCGATATTGTTTTAGATTTTGTACATGCTACGTCCAAAGTAGATACTTGCCAAAGTTCCATAAAGGTTTTAATTCAAGCCAAGGGGAATCATGAATCAGAACAATTTTATTAGTTCTTTCCTAAGCTTTCAGAATGGACTCGACGGGCAGATCCTTGTAAACCGGGCCAAGTCGTACTTCATAAATTACTCGGGCTTCTGGGGAGCGACGCCATATGAATACGACATCACAACGTCACGAGTCTCTCTCCGTTGCAGCACAATCCGCTGGCAGATCACGGTCCCGCTTCTGCTTCTGCTCCGAGTAGCCATCCTTGCAAAGTACGTCCTCATCTACCAGTCAGCCCCGTTCTCATTATTTGACACGGTTACGGTTCAGAGGACCTGGGCCCTATCTCTATTCCTATTCACTGCCGTAACACATCTTCTTACGATTTACAAGAAGGACGATATTCCGTGCTACTATAATGGTTTTGCGGTGCTGCACGCTTGGTTCAGGTCCAGAAGTAAGCAGAACCTATGGTTACAGCTATTAACTTGTATACATTACGGATTCGCCTTGAACTATTTGGATTTATACCTTTTATTAGATCCAACGCAGTGCTCCTACTCAGTTAAGGATGGAATGATAATGATCTTCTTCGCCTTGCCCCCAGTTTTTCTGCCCGTGAACCTAGTCTTTCTCTGCCTCTATAAGTGTAATTGGCACCTTCTGGTGGACCTCCTTGGAACCTGCCACGATCCTGGTACACCAAAGGGAGCCATCAGACGCATATTCGAAGTCGTGGCCCAATTCCTCGTGGGAACAGATCTCTCCTGCGCATGTCTAGTTTATATGTCATTTGCCATTGACATGACACTTGCTTCTCGAAGAATGATTCAAATGCTGTTGTACGTTGAAATGCGCTATTTCTGTGAAAGAATTCTCGGGTTGCCGATATACGTATTTAAATGCGGCAAAGTTGTTGGTCCTGACTGTTTGGTATAATTCCAGGGATACCGCTACTACGGAATACTCAAATGGCTTTTCGGATGGCGGAACGGGCCACAAGGAGTGGTTCCTAAAGTACAGATGTATGCAAGTTTGGTACGTCTACGCCAACACGGTTTTCAAGGAACTGTATCCGGTCACTATTAACGCAGCCATAACGGGATGCGTCTTGTTTCTCTGCCTACTAGTGCGGACCCAGCTGAGTGTTATATTTAGCCTCTTCTCAGTCGGATACATTTTTATATGTACGTCTTTCCTCGCTAAAGTCCTTAGGGAAATGTCCGAGATGACGGAAATAGGGAGGCGGGCCGTTGAATTTAAACGGCTGCATTTCATTGGCTCGAGCAAGTACTACACTCGCCTACTCAACTCTTGCAACGCTCTAACTTTCAAAGTGGGACAGTTTCACGTCGTCACGAAATATGTCCTCATTACAGCATTGAGCGCGGTTGTAGACTATGGGGCAGACGTCTTGGTTTCAACACAATAATTCAATGCAAACTACCGCATATTGTAAATACACTTAATGTAAATGCACGTGTAACGTCTATGTATGTAGATGCAATCCTGAAACTCTGGGCATAAACGTTGATAGCTGATCCCTGTGACCGCATTCTTGATTAAGGTAGTATGAACTGAACTCAGCACATATTTTGCATGCTTGACATATAATAAAACGGTATACTTTTCATTGACCTTTGAGGTCGACCTTTTACCGACAATGGTGGTCTCTAGGACATATTTTGATTTTTGATCCTGAGTTTTTTTTTTACGATGATTGTATGTAGGTGCCTTACCAGCTCTTAATACCTTTATATGGTACCTGAGATCATGGCTGCGGCAACTACAAGCTATAACGTATACTGGTACAGATGCAATTTGAACCACGGATGGGGTTCCGGATCGTTACATTGTGTGAGCTCGGAAGATGATGGCATTTGGATCAGATAGTTTTACAGTTAGTACTTATTTAGTACGTGTTCTAGGCTGCCGGATCGTATTATTACGTAGTCGGTCGGTCGTATACTTTTAGCTGTAACTCTGAGATTACCGCTTATTACGCAAATTTCGTCTACTAAATTGCACATGAGTCAAAGTAAAGGCACAAGTCAAGTTCATATTTTGGTATATGTTGTACGAATTATCCATAATAATGTAAATGACATATGACCGCAAGGTACTACGTTAACATTTTTCTTCTGGTTTCAACATGTTTACTAATAACACTGTAAAGGGGAGCCAGTGTGTATGAAATTCGCAAATTACGAATACGCTTTACACTGACGATATGTCTAGGTATACCTCATGGATTAAATTCTCATTTTACTAGTGTTGTCCCATTGCCTCGATGCGGGAATTTTCCCGATTCCGGATGCGCCGGCTGAGGCATCGCGCTCGAGCGTCTAGTACTATGCATACAACAGCAGGGGCGTAGATAGCTTTCAGTTTCGGGAGGGGCCCAAAAATTCTCCGTATCTGCTGTAGAAAATGTTCTCTGTTTGATCCCCCAAATCGTTTATTTCCCGCGTTTCCCTGGGTGAAACTTGGGATTTGGGATAATATTTAATACGGATTTGCGCAGCAGGCGAAAAATTAGAAATTTTTGCTGCGTTTGACTTCTAAAGTTACGTATTTTCGACTTTTGCTGTTGAGAATGCGACTCTTCTAGTAACAATTGACGGGCGAATGGCGATTTTAAGGGGTAAATACAATTGTTGGCGAACATTTCGGAAGGGGCCCGGGCCCCATGAGCCAGTTCCTGGATACGCCCATGGTTATGAATGCTGAGTAAATACATACATGTACTACAATATTCAAAGCATCACCAACAGGAAGTTCATCGAAAAAGCGTTCAAGCTATTTTGTGAAGGATTTCGGGAAAGTCATAATTTGATTTTGAAGCAGGCACCAACATAAGTAAATTGTAGTTTATTCTCTTCTGTGAGATGAATTTCATGGAACACGTCGGCTGTTGTTGTGTTTTTTTTTACATCAGCAGGTCTCAGGTCAGTTTTTGTAGTAAAATAATAATAGCCACTTATTTATTATATTGCAAAGAACTTTTTTTTGCGCATATCTCTGACCCTACCTAAAATATCAGAAAATTACAGACGACTTCCATGCTGTAATCATTTTCGGAGGCTCCAACTCCAACAGTCGAGCTCCCGGCACAGAAGGCTAAATATTTCTCGTAAACAATTTATGTCACGTTCATATTTAAGTTTCCAAAGAATTCCCTCGTTTTAACAGACTTTGTTGTATATTTGATATTTAAGGCTTGTACCTTTTTAGCAACAGAAAAATTATTCTGCGGTAAAAACAAAAACACATTTAAAAAAAAGTTCTTAACTATGAACTATGACTGAGAGGACCAGGAACCGCTCCCTTTCTCTCATTGAGATCATTTCCGGCTTGCTCAAGTACGGAAATGATCTGGACGGCCAGTTAATTGTGGAGCGAGCCAAATCATATTTCATAAATTACGCGAGTGCCTGGGGCGTCACGCCGTTTCATTATGACGTTCAGACGGCCAAAATGTACCTCCGCCCTGCCCGCCGACGTTGGCAGCTTACGGTTCTCCTCCTTATTCTTCTCCGAGTATTTGTCTTTCTGAGGTATTTGTTCGTGAGCGGGTCCAGAACGTTCTCACTATTTGACGTGGACACGGTTTGGCAGAGCTGGGTTTTCCTCCTATTCTTCTTGACGGGATTTGAACATTGCTGCGTAGTCTGGAAATGGAAGGGGATTCCAGGTTTCATTAACGGATTTTCCGCCTTTATGGAATGGTTCAGGAAAAGACGTAAGGAGCTGAATAAATGTAATCTAGTAGAAGGTATGTGTTGAAACAGTGGAAATGCTTACCAAACGATGCGCACTGTTCTCAACTTAGAAACTTGATATGATGCTTATGTTTTCAGACCCAGGGAAGGCATGTTATACAGTATTGGACGGGTTCGTAATGATGTTCTTCTTCTTTTCCCCATTCTTCTTATCCTTCAATGCAGTTTTGCTGTATCTAGCTGATTGTAAATTACATATTTTCGCGGAGCTCCTTGACACATGTGACCACTCCTGGCAGGCACCGACATCTTGCTCCGGCAGGATAGCATTTGAAATCATCGTCCAATTCCTTGTAGGAACAGACGTATCCTGCTGCTCTCTAATTTTTATAGAGATTGTCATTGAAGTGATCCTTGGAACACGGAAAATGCTACATACACTTATGTAAGTTATGCGTACACATAACACATACAAAATAACCGCAAATAACTGAAAGTCGAAAAGAAAGAAGATAAACAACTATGTTTTACCGGACCTGGTCCAATTAATGCCGCTTCCCTGAATTGTATTGTTCCAGAGATACTAGTAAAAATATGCTTGGCAGAGGGGATCGAGACTGGTTCCTGGAGTACAGATCCCTCCAAGTTTGGTACGTATATGTGAACGAATTTTTTTTCGAACTATTCTACCCTGTGACCATCAATAATACCATAATGGGCTGCGTCCTATTTCTCTGCCTACTAATACGGACCCCGCTAAGCCTCACGCTCTCCCTCTTCTGCGCTGTCTACATCCTCATGTGCACCATTTTCCTGACCACAATACTTGGACAAGCCTCCGACCTGACCGAATTGGGGATGCTAGCAGTTAAATCCAAGAGAGAGAAATTCATGGGCAGGAGCAAGTACTACACTCGGCTCCTCAACTCATGCAATAGTCTAACATTCAAAGTTGGGCAGTTTCACGTCGTCACCAAGAAGGTCCTCATAACTGCATTAAACGCAATTGTGTACTATACGACAGAGATACTGGTTACAACGAAACGATAATTAGACCCGATATATTGGATCAAATGGAAAGGATTGCGTAAAGTAATTTTATTTGTACTGCTTTTGGATGCGTTCAGAAAGAGAAGAGTTATCTAATAGCTAATAATTAAAACCTTCTCAGGGCATAAACCTACAAGGAAGTCTAGATATATCATATGCCTATGGCATGTCTTCACTTCACTTTGCTTCTTATTAAAAAGATTAAGTTAAGAGAAAAAATATTCAAAGAAAAATCAGTAAGGAAGATTTTAAGAAGTAAACATTAAATATAAAGGACGAAATATATACTGTACGGTTTACGGGACACTGCTACTGCTGACTGGACTGGTGGCCAATGAATAATCTCCGACAATCTCTTCAATCGCTGTCGCTATCAAATTGAATGGGGCGGCTCTTACCCTTTGTAACCACCTTGACCGGGAGTGTGGCCTAGAAGTAAAGGATACAAAAATATATTAATTTGTGTCTAGAATATGGTCAGTGGGACAATTTGTTGGGGAATATTTAAGTAAAATATCATCTAACATTTAAGTAATGCAGACTAAAAGGGTGGCCTTTATAGAGGTCAAAGTGGCAGGTCATTTTCACTTATTTATGCCAATCTTCATACATGATGAGGAAAGACGATGAACCCTATACCTACCTGGACCATTTTCTTCTTTCCCGCAGCACCAGCTGCAGCTCCACCCCTTGCACCCCTACCACCACCTCCTCTGGTCACGCCCCTCGCCCCACCCCGGCCCCTGCCCCTCCCACGACTCGGTCCTGGCGCCGGTGTGTCATCATCATAATCATCATCAATACTCGAATCCATGTCTACGTCTGGAGCAGCGGTCTTAGTCTTTCCACCAACCTTTCGTCCCTTCAGGGCTTGACGCACCTGTAAATAAACATCAAAGTATATTAATGTAATTAGACTTTATCATTTTACCTTTTTTTTAGAGGAATCAGAAAGGATTTCAGCATTTTGTCAGTGAGTAATTGACTATACGGTACACAACGGGTGCAAAATCCTTCAGAACATTTAAAATGTCCTCCTGTGGAAACGTTTTCTTCTTCCAATAACGCGTCCCAAAAATGCAATGATTTGTATTAAGCTGTGCGAATTTAACACAAAATCGAATTTTTTCCCTCTTTTTCCTCATTTCACCCAAAAATTTCGTCCTCCTGCATGAAGCATTTTGCACCCGTGCAAACATGCAATATGCAAACCTTTTCAAAATAACCAATCATTTCTTTTAAGTACCTCTTCAACTTCCTGTTCCGCATTAAGGATTCGTGTATCCCGAAAGGATTTGAGTTCGGCCTCAAGCGTTTCCTCATCCACTTTCTTCTTCAGTAGCTGCTCAATTGTTTTTTGGATTTGGGCTCTGTTTAGGTTAGAATTTTAACATTAACGTTCACTATTGCTCCGTATGCGTAACTTACACTGTAGTTTAAACTCTCTCACTTACTCAATGACAATTTTAATAGCCCCAACGTCATCCTTCTCAGCTGCCGAGCGTACAGCTTCTGACAATCCTTTTTCAGAGAGCACTTGGAGAAACAAGCCGTTCTCCCTCTCTCGCTCAATACTAAAGTGACGTTCTACGATTTCTTCCACGTGGGATCCCAAGTCGATGCTCTATAGGGAAACGAACACATAATATTTATCAAAACTATGTCCACTGTCCGACACCACAGGCCATAAAAAATTAAACCCAGATCAACTGACCTCTTCCCCATCCTCCTCCAACATGCCCAGCATATCCCCAAACTCCATCTCCACGAGTTCCCCCTTCGCCACACCCAACCGCTTAAACAGCACAACGTCCTCATTAGCAATCTTCCCCAACCAACCCTGACTAAATCTGACAGCATTGAAAAGGTCCGCCTCCTCCCGATGCAAAACGCGAAGGCGTACAATTGGCAAGAGCGGCTGCTCGGGATGCCCTGTCAACTTGTCATTGGCCTCACGCACAAGGGCTTGGATCCGTGACTCACAATACTGCTCAATAGCACGTGTTGGATGGCGGGGTTTGTCCTTGAGAATGTCCGAGACTAAAACGTCAGCCATCACAAATGGACGGACGGTTTGCAGTTTAAATTTCGTGGATTTAAAGGCACGGTGGTGAATTTGTATCTGGATTGTGTACTTGTCAATGGTTTCACCGTGTTGAAGTTGGGTCACGACGGAGGAGCCCGGTTGGATTATGAAGAGTGTTCTATTCCCTTCGGCCGTGGTGAGGGGGTGGGGATCGGGAAGGCATTCTGTAATACAGCACTTCATGGTCATGACACATTACACTAGAACCCGACCAACCCGACACCCTCAAAACGCTTATGGTTACTTTACTCACCATGTTCATGCCCCCAAATGACCAAATCAATAAAACTTGGGATGAATTTTTCTGGAATAAAATTTGTAGCTCCATGTCGGACACGATTCTGATGAAGGACGAAAATGTTGAACCATTTCTCCCGGTCTTCATCTGGGCGCAGGAAACGGACCTTTATTCAATGCCAAAAGAGAACAGAAAATGTTTTTTTTAGACGGGGACACACGGAAGTCGCAGATTGTTTAATTGAACAGAGTGCACTAAAAGATAAACAACGTACCCGTAATCCCTTATGTTTATGATATACAGGAATTTTTCATTCCCATCCCACTCAGGAAAATGCTAAATAAATATATTTCAAGACGCTCGGCTCAGCTTTGTTGAAATGACCACTAACCTTCCCTTCCCGCATCAACCGATACAGCCTTTGATCCTTCATCGCACCCAATCCATACAAAGCCAACAGCGTGTTCCCTTTCCGAAACAACACCGGCCGGATTTCAAACCCATTCAAATCAGTACAAGTTCCAAAATGGTTCAAAAGATTTGCCGCCGCCAAATGGTCAATTACACTCGTTTTCTTAATACCTACAGGCACCATGAAATTCTTAGATAGTTAATTAAATTACGAACGTCGACTTGTCTTACCAACAGGATCATCATGATTCCCATGAATAGTAAAGATGGGCAGGCCAATGTTAATATTCTCATTGTAGTAGTTGACACAGGGAGAGGATTGGCCATGGAAATCAGTTGCCGGGTCCCCGAGGTACTCGAATTGGGCGGGTCTAGTAAACAGAAATGATTTCCGTGTTAGAAATATTGTTATCATATGATCTCCGATCCTTATGTTAAGTCCTTGTAAAAGAAGAAAATATCTGATGAACTAACGTCCCTAAGAATCCTATTCTAAACCCTATGAGAAAAACTGTACGAAAAATGAGAGAACGGCGATATTTAGATCTCAAAATATCGTATTAGGTAGGTAAGTGAAAACTCACTTCTCGCCCAAAGTGTACTTCTGTAGGATATCCATAGCGCGTTGAAATGTTGACGGTTTAGGACGATTCTCATGAAATAGATCACCGCCTAGGAGAACAAAGTCAACGTCTTCCCTCTTTGCTATAGCTAAGATTTCCTCGAACGTGTTGAAACTGTCGTTTTCTTTTCGGAATACGAAAGAGAAAGGATTAGTTAGTGTGTCTCAATATTCCTGTACTAAAATGTATTACTAGCTATTATCATAAGCATTTAGCATGTAGAATTGTGGTGCTCACCTCTGGTTGAACTGTTAGAATTATCGTAGACGCCCAAGTGATTATCAGATGAAATCAGGATCTTGAACGTGTCTCCATCGTCCACGGCTGTGCTGGGTGGGAGAAGGCATGAGTCTTCAGCTTCAGATTCCATTTTACTGTGGGATTGCCTGCAATAATGCTTGTTTAATGAATTTAATTATTACTGAGTGCTTAAACGCGGACAGTAGCCGTTTGAATATATCAACGTTTACACAAGTGTGGGGTAGAGTTCTAGTAGCCAGGCATGAGAGCCAGCTGAGCCACTTGAACAATATATACACCTCTACTGAGCCATACAGTAAATTCATGTCGGATAGTCAGTAAGAATTGTTTAATTTAAATTAGGTTACTCTAGAAAGTAAATAAAAATGAGTGAATACCCATAAGCACAATGTTAGAGTTTAACATTGTGCTTATGTTGTGATTATGGCCCTTCACCTTCACTTTTCATACAAACTCTTTTTTATGAAATAACAAAATAAAAAGATAATGGATTTAAGTTAAATTAAAACGTACCCGTTGAAAGCTGCCGAGTAGTTGGAGCACCGTTAACCCTGACCCTGACTGACAACTGATGACAATAATGTCTTCAAAATTTACAACTAATTTTGAAAAAAGTATAATAAACTGAGAACAATCCACAGTTCTTTGTTTTATTCTCGTCACACTAAACCTCACCATGTACGTCACAAATGTATAGTATTCACACTTAAAACTCGTCAGATTATTTCTCTTTGCTCTTAAATTTTTATTTCAACTCAAGATTTGTAGGCAGATATGACATAAATTAGTTGTTTTGTAAAGTATGATTATGATATATAAGCCTAAATGTTTGATTAATGAAAATTATGAAATACGGGTGGGAACAATAGTGTCGTATAGTTGGTACGTTTGTGTGATTCCGTGGAAGCCTGCGTTCGGCTTTCGGCTCTCTGGTACAAGTTCCCTCCCAGTACTTTAGAAACTATTAGAATCGTACATAGAAGTTTACTACTGCAGAAAAGAGCCTTAGTTATTATACAAATGTACGATTTATCCCACAGGGAGAGCACGTGAATTGTGTTCAAAGTTAAAGTGTCAGAAAAAAATTCTGACGAAAGACGAAATACTTCATAACTCGTGCTGTAAAATTTGAGATTAAGATAAAATTAACCAAGACGTCAGTTAACTGCCAAATATTATAAAAGGTGATTAGAAAAGTGTCGACATAAGGTACAAGTGAGATTAAAGGTTCGGTTTTCGTTTACTGGTTTTCTTTCTTACTGTTTTATCATTTCAGAAATAATTTGGGAAAAGTTACACCCCCGACACCCGAATCGTTACCTCCGGAAAATTTACCCACGGTCTCGATAACTTCTCCAGGATCCAGGTCACCGGTGTACTGTACAGGCATTAGTCTCGCGACCGCTTATCTTTTAAACAGCTGAGAAATCCCGTTCCTAAAGGGTCGATAAATAAGCCGATGAGCCTTTGCCGGTACATGCTCTACTGTACTACTAACTACACTACGGCCCAAACTGAGTATTCTGAGTAAATGAGAGCGTCAGAAATACTGCTAATGTTATACAAAAATGCAGTTGTAATACCTGTGTAACAGGATAGTCAACATGAAACCATACATGAAGTAATAATCAATGATTTCATTAATATTGTCATAATTAGCATTAAAATTATTTTTACCAGCCCGATTTTTTATGTAATAATTAATAATGTTATATATTTCTACATACACACTGTTATATTACACAAAACAGATAATATTACATAATACGTGAATAAGTTACTACACAGAACTCAGAATCGCTTATATCCTCCTCACTACTTCCTTCATCGTAGCTCGCATCATTGTCACTGCCTCTATTTAAATTAATAACTGAATTAGGATTTTTTTTTATACTAAATTCATTCTTATTTTGAAATTTAAAAAAAACTCTACATTTGTGGGAATTTCAACCTTTTGTTATTCAATAATATGCAGACTGGTGGAATTCGAAATGCTCTATGGCATGCTACCAGAAGGTATAAACAATCTAATGTTCTGAGAAAGGACCAAATTCTTACCTTGCCCGTTGCCCACTCCCTGAGATGACCGAAGCTCATTGATCCTCCCTTATCCCAACAGCTGTTTAAGAGATAAGCGCTCGCGAGACTAATGGACTAATGCCTACGTACAGTAGCTATCATTTCTGGGCATAACAATTCGGGTGGGGTGGGGGGGGGGTTGTAACTTTTTAGGAGGTAAAATTATCTGAATATTTTTTTGATTGTACTTAAACTTACGATTCAGGACAAATAATAATTTACAGTAAAAAATACTTTCATATTTCATCTAGAACAACGTGAGAGCACCGCTATGGCCGACCGAGGAACTTCCGGCATTAACAGCAGCCAACCAACCGAGACCAAGCCAGCCTGCAAAGCATGTTGTGCTTGTCCGGATACTAAAAGACTTCGGGATGCTTGGTGAGTTAATAGAATTGTAATTTTAAATTGCTTTATAGTATATTTCTATTATGGTCCTAAGAACTTGCTTGTTATGTCCACAGCATTGTAGAGAAGGGCCAAGAGAACTGTATAGACCTCATCGAAGCCCATAAGGAGTGTATGCGGAAGATGGGATTTAATATTTAGAAAATTGCGTGCCCAGTATTACTGACTAATGTACTATAAATAATTTCCTCTTGAATCCCTAGTCCAAATGTATCTCAATAATAATGAATGAGCAAATTAAGTTGTAAGGACATTCTCCATTGAGCGAGCAATAAAAATATATATTAAATCTCACAGCACTTTAACAGTCAGAATACTTATATTAATTTGTATTATAAACTTAATAAGATTAAGCACATAATTTAACGAATATGCGTATGCGTATTACATTAGTATATTGCTACGCACGCAGACCATTGATCATACATATTAACTTTCCGGAGACTCCTTCTTATTTCTACATAGGACCTGTTTCTATATATTTTCTTCATCGAAATAACATAGCGGGATATGATAAGTGATACATCAAAAACCTCCTTTAATGTTTGACTGAAATGGTACACGCAGTGATAAATCTGATCCCTTGGTCAGAATACCATTTGGATGTACATAGTTGAGACAGAAGCCAATAGCAATAGAGTCGGTTCTGCAAGGGGCCAAATGTGCCAGATCGGATTATGTTAGTCTAGCGAGTTACTTACCCGATCTTACTTTCCGAGGCCAAGGGGTGGGGGGTTAAGGGGGACCTGATAAACTGAATTAGGCCATTCGTGTACCGTTGAATCCGTCCAAACCAAATCCGAACGCTATTGTTTCAAAAAAGTTAAAGTCCACACTGCCACTATTGTATCAAAGAGGTAGAACTCGGGGCCGCCGATACACCATTATTATTGGGCCCGTCTAAAAACCTTCCAGACGTTATTGTATCAAAGAACGTCAATTCCACGCAACCGGTGTCACAAGCAAACCCGATTACAGCACCATTGTGTCAAACCAATCGGATTCGGCTTCGGCACCCCCAACACGCTCGCACATATTTCTTGCTTGACTACGACATTAAGTACTCGTTACAAACAATTCCTGTACCGTGACAGTACATTGTATTCGTAACAAGCGGCCATTGTCGTAATTTATTTGTTTATTTATCGGAACTTAGTTTAGACGCGTGAACCCCCAAAAAATATTAATTTCGACGTATAAATGACCACAGGTTCGTAAGGTCACAGGTAATTGAAGTATGGGGCGAAAGGTTCTCGGGATAATTGTAAAAGTTTATACGTATCACTCAGCAACATCGGCAAATTCGTTTTGTTGGAGATAGCGGACAATCATCCCCACTGACACACACACAGACAGACCAACGATCGTATGTAAGTACTATAGTGATAAGTGATAATAGTACTCGAACCGGGTTTCCATGCGACCAATTATACCGACTCAAGGCGGAATACCATTAAACATGCATATCCCGCCGAATCGTAAGTGCCATCATTCACTGTTACATACATGTACTGTGAAGAACCTTCGTAGTATGCCATTAACTTGGATGTACGCTTTAAAGGAAAACCTATGATTAGGAACGTTAGTAGAGACATCGTATACCCTAAAGGAGATACAATAACTATCACTTTCAACGTTTCATCCATGTTTGTTTGCCAAAATTTGGATCAAAATGACTAGGTATTATATTATGTTCGCCCGCGTTCCTTTGTAGAAATTGGGGCCTGTGGAAACGGAAACTGAAATTGGAGACACACGAGTACGGCCACGCTGTTGAATAAAATAAAATCGTTTGTTTGTTTGTCCGGCTATCTCTTACGGAACTGATGAGTGATAGGTACTTACGTCAAAATCTTTGACTTTCAAACCTTTCAAGTTCGGATATGGGGTGTTTTTCATTGACCTGTAGTGACCTCGAAATCAAAATTTAAACATTATTATTATATTTTTCTAATGAAATGACCTTTGACCTATTCAGTAACAAAGTCTCCAAGTCTTACGGATCTTCCCTTCCCTTACTCCCGGATCGTAATATCGGGTAGCTCACTAGTTACGTCAATATTCTTACTGCAGCGTAAAATTGCCGGAAATACGACCGAGTAGAATGGGTATATGGAGTGGCGGTTAGCAAAATGCCCTTATCTGGAAGTTCAGAGTCAGGGTTAAGGGCTTCATATTTGGTAGAGTTTTATGGATCGACTATGTTCATAGGCGCACAAATCGAGAAACATTCGAAAGAACAGCATTTAAGGAAACGTGTCGTCTTAGAAATAACTTGAAATAGTTAAAAAATCGTAAAGAAAGATGACGTGGAGAATTGATATTTGAGTTTAGAGTTTCAGCAATTATACAACATTAGACAAATGACAACTAACTCGTCGGCGTAACGTATTTGTGCAGAGCATATTCAAACTAGAGCATGTTCTCCGAGATGATTTCGTTCGTGCAATATTTCGAAAAATTGTTCTAAGACATCATTCATCATCACTGACTCACCGTCTTTGGTTGAAACTCCACGAGAAGCAGAAGTTTGCAAACCTCTACGGAAAAAAATAACGGAAAAAGAATTATTACAATCCAAGTTTTGGGAGGGAAAGTTAATCATGGGTGAGAGCCCGAGAAGTTCCAACGTGGTGAAAATGATAATCAACTGTTTCTCGCCGAATGGACTTGATGGCCAGATCCTTGTAAACCGGGCCAAGTCATTTTGCATAAATTACTCTGGTTTTTGGGGAGTAACCCCATTTGAGTACGACGTTCATACGTCACGAGTCTCTCTCCGCCGGAACACAGTACGTTGGAAGCTTACGCTCCCGCTCCTAATTCTACTACGAGTAGTTGTTCTGGTAAAGTACATCCTCGTCTACCAGTCAACCACGTTCTCAGTATTTGACATGGTGACAGTCTGGCGGACCTGGGTCCTAAATCTATTCCTATTAAGTGGGACAACGCATTTGGTGACCTTCTCAAAGAAGGAGGATATTCCAAGCTACTACAATGGCTTTGCGATGTTACATGCCTGGTTCCGGTCCAGACGTAAGTAGGTACCTAATTAGCATGTGACAATTGACTTTCAAACTTTGAAGACTCCTCTTTTATTAGATCCAACCAAATGCTCCTACACGGTGACGGATGGGCTGATAATGTTCCTCTTCTTCTTGTCCCCGTTTTTCCTATCTGTGAATGTTGTCTTAATCTTCCTGTACAAATGTAAGTGGCACCTTATTGGAGACCTCATTGGAGCTTGCCCAGAGTCGGGTACACCGAAGACGGTCAGCACACTCATCTTTGAAGTCATGGCGCAATTCGTCGTTGGAACAGATATCATCTGCGGAATTCTCCCGTATCTTGCGTTCTCACTTGACGTGACACTTGCTTCTCGGAGAATGCTTCAAATGCTGTTGTAAGGAAGTATACTATTTTGATACAGAAGTATTTCAATAGTTTGTGTAGTATCGGAAAATGACCACCACCGCCAAAGTACTAAGCGCATTTGGCTACAGCTTGGCAGACTTATAGACGTTGACCTTTTAATCAAAACTTTATCCGCTGTGAAAAAGTATCTTATGAGAGGCCTTGGAGGTCATTTAAGCATTGTTGAGGTCAAGTATGGGTATAAGTATGCCAAGTTCCAGTGAAATCCATATTGGAGCCATTTCCCTATGCATTCAGTTGCATGATGTCCTTCAGCCCTTCTTGAAGCGGGATAATGCACCCCCGTCATGTTTGTGTCACAGTTCACGGAGCTCGGGCAGCTGCTTCCGTTACGTGAACTATGAAAAAATATTTTGTACTTTTGCAGGGATACTGCACAGGAAGGCCCAAACGAATTGTCGAGTGATGCCCACCAAGAGTGGTTCCTACAGTACAGATGCATGCAAGTTTGGTACGTCTACGCCAACTCTGTCATGGAGCAGCTTTACCCGGTCACTATTAATACGGCCATTACGGCATGCGTATTGTTTTTCTGCCTACTCGTACGGACGCAGCTCAGTTTCGCGCTTACGCTCTTCTCTTTGGTCTACCTTCTTTCATGCGTCTATTTCCTCGCCAAGATCCTTGAAGAAATGTCTGACCTGACCGTAATAGGGAAAGGGGCAGTTGGGTCTAAGAGAGCCCAGTTCATGGGCTCGAGCAAGTACTACACCCGGCTCCTTAACTCTTGCAACGTTTTAACTTTCAAAGTTGGACCATTTCACGTCGTCACGATTGACGTCCTCATTACAACTCTGAGCTCTATTGTGAACTACACTACGGACGTCTTGGTCTCAACCTCAACCCAATAATTTACCCCTAAACTCTTGTACCTACTACCTACATATGTATCTTTGGAAATCATACCTATTTTGAAGAAGCGGTATCTATAATATTTTGTCGTAGATAGTCATACGCTATATTATACAATGCAATTTGTTGATCCTGATATGATATCCTTGTGTACTTGCATATAGTGGATACACAGTATTATTAAGTATTATATCCTAGTATTGTCTTGAGCGAAACATGTCAGAGTAACATTAGTACTGGCTGTTTGGTAATTATTGGGGTTGGGGGTTCTAAAAGGTCATCCATTTAGGAGTTCCTAGAACCGCCATGCCTTGGCCTAGGCTTGGATTGTCGATTTCCTCTTTGGAATAGCTGGAATTAGCATGAGTGGGCAGGAGCATCTCAAGTTAAATTTTCAGTGGCAGAATTACCACTATATTATTTATACTTGAGTTAAGCATTTGTTGTGTGCAGGATTTGAGGCACCGATCCAAATGCATACGAACTTTTTTGGTAAATAGAATAATTACCTACTTCATTTTAAAATCTTGGCAGCTGAAAATAAGCTGTATGTTAACATATAATTCTTAATCATTAGATAACAGTCGGTTCTGAGATGAAACAGGAAATCTTGGTGTAGTACTGCGTATAGAAAATCATTAGATAGCAGGTGCACCTATAGTTTAGAAAAAGAACAAGCTTTGTGCTGAATAGTCATGGAGAAATACCTAATGTCTAACAACATCTAATGTGTATATAAGTAAAATTTCAACGTAATTCCATAATAAGTAAGTAGTACTATAGATTGCATAGGTAAACATATATATGTGTACCTGCACAGTAAAGGTTGAGGTGCCTGGGTCTTCGTCAATGGATTTGTGATTCGTATGTATTTGAAGGGATTTCCGGAGTTTTAAATGGCGTCGTATGATATAGTCTAACCTATATAATATTATGACATAGTTTTCACCGTCATGAACCTACAGCACGCATTTCTCAACCTACACCAACCAAACTCCGC
>JAQFZY010001250.1:0-16897 GCA_034696285.1 Hypogastrura burkilli
GAAGGGCAAAGTCGTGACCTCTACAGCTTACAACTACGACTCAATTATGTACTTAAATGAATGTGTAATGAAAACTAAATAAAGTAATAATACGTATTCATACTATCATAAGGAGGAGGCTAAAATCATCCGAAAGATAGCTTGGCTTCCCATACAACCACCATTGTATGTTTGTTTAATTTGTCTCAGTTCATTCCTTTCAGCTCTTTCCACTCATTCACAGTCACTTTGTAGCTCTCCCTTAACTTTCACCACTCATGCTAACGCGTTCGGCTCCACGGAAAAACAATGGTACTGTGTTCGGCGAAGCTTTAAAAGAAAACACTGGAATCCGGCAAGGCCTGTATTTGATGCTGCTGTTTAGTGCTAGCGCCTAGTGAATACATTAATCTACGCCCTTTATTCATAATCCTCATTTTGTCACCTTCTTGCGTAATTCAATATTTGTCGTAACCTTCGTCAATTTGTCCATTTTGAGCCCTGTATTCCATACGTGCTCATTTCCTCCCAGCACGTCTGGAACATTATAGGATGATTCGTATTTACATAAAAGTTACATAGCATACATATGTAGTAGTTGGAAGAGGAGCATCTGTGACTTTCTCTCTACTTTCTTCATGTTAATCCTGGTTCTTCCCCCTCATTTCCTCCAAAAAAGTCTGACGTGACAAAATGAATAAATGATCACAGCATTCATGGTAACCCTGGATAGAACCTTGCCAAGTACGTACAGGGCCCATAAGTACGGTACCAAGGTGTTTCCGTACAGGAAAAAGGCGTGATTAGAATTGGATTAGAAGAGAACAAAAAGGGGAATCCAATGTTCGGATCTTCTATTCAACTGTATGTCTATATATTTTACTGATAAATATCAATTTTTATCATGTAAGTGATAAATATCAATTTTTATCATGTAAGTGATAAATATCAATTTTTATCATTTAAGTGATAAATATCAACTCTTATCATTTAAGTGATAAGTATCAATTTGTTTCATTTAAATTATAAATATCAATTTTTATCATGTAAGTGATAAATATCAATTCTTATCATTTAAGTGATAAGTATCAATTTGTTTCATTTAAATTATAAATATCAATTTTTATCAGGGTGATAAATATCATGGAATAGAAAATGTAAACCCTTGACTGAGTCAGGAAATTTCCCCGGAGATGAAAAAGGTTCCAAATTCATGTGCAGAAAAAAATCCAGTTTCCTTTATCTCGAATTCCTTGTATTTTTAAAGTGGCAGTTAGTGATAAAATAACTCGGAATAGGTACCTACAAATAAAAAAAATTGCACTAGTCAAATGAAAATTCCCCTTAGAAACGTCGCACAAGCCAATCCGACAGTACTTCTGAGCCCCCGAAATATTGAAAACAAGTTTCATAAGTATAAGTATAGACAAATAAGGAAACTTGTTTTTCCCTCCTCTGTCTGTCTGACGTAGTCAAACTTTTCCGTCCCAACACTTTCCTCCCAGACATGACAAACTAGAAAGTTATTGAGTTGATCTTTCAATTTCAATCGTTCCCGTTCTGGCCCCAAGTGGAACGCCGCCGGTTTGAATTTATTGGATCTTTCATTAGAGAGTAATATGGACTTCCTCCACACTTTCCCTTTGCCTCCTCTAATTCCGAATTGTTTTCCGGAAATTCAGGATTTTCTTCTTTATGCTGCAGATTGGTTCGGAAATTGGACAGCATACATACGAATATTGGGAAGAGGAATTCAATTTAAGCCAAATATCATATTGATATTCGATATTTTACTTATGGATCAAGGTTGGCTCTAAATCAGAATTTTCTGATTTTTACAATTGTGAAATTTATTTTACAATGACACAATGAGATATGAGTAAAAATTACTCAGAATCTAAAAAAGGATATGTTCAAATTTATGATTAAATTTATTTCTACCCTGTGCATTGTTAGTAAATTGCAGTATTGGAAGGATCAAAAAATTGGTTGCCATTTAAACTATCACCAAGTAATTCGAAATCTCTCACCAATTTAAACAGATTTCCTCACCAATTATCTCAAATTACTGACAAATCTTTTCAAACTTAGTATAAGCAGAATATGATTTATTTTAGAATGATTAACGGAATTAAAACGCTAGAATTCGAAATATTTCAAGACTGGCGAGAAAATCTGATTGAATTGGTGAGAGATTTCGAAATACTTGGTGATGATTTGCATATTCCTCATAAAAATTCCGTTTGGAGTCACGTTTTAGTCAACGGTTCACTACAATAAGAAATTCTGCATTAATAAGATTCAGCTTCCCAAACTGGGCAGTCTGTCCAATTTCTCAAGGAACCTACAACATATACACAAACAAGGCTGAAACTGGATCCTTTGAGCTCTCTTCAATCTTAGCCGGCCTATGTGTATAAGACAAATGGAAATCCTTACATAAAATATTCCCGACTCTCTTTCCGCCAGCAGCGGACCCTTTTATGGGACTTTCTCCTTGGGCAAAAGTATTTAGCATTTTTCTAGTGTTACTTTATTGGTTGGAAGGCGGGAAGGGTTCCCTGGGTGCCGGACTCGGACCCGGAAGGAACCTCACGTACACAACCAGGGCACTAAAAATCCAGTTAAGATCCTCCCTCATTAATCTTTCCCCCCCACCTCAGCCATTAAAGCCTCCTGGGATCTAAATCCTAGGCATACCTACCTACACTATTTATGTTCCATGCATAAAACAAGGGGATGCTGCTGGGTGGGAGGAACGGGATATGAATTATATGGAAACGACGTTCCTTCCTACCATTAAGCCGGCGGGAGGAGGTCAGGATCCCAATTTGACTTTGAGATTATATGGAACCAGGCTGAACTCTAATATGTACCGTGAACGGTCCTAAACCTTAATGGATGCTCAATTGACTATAAATCTTAAATTATTGCGTAATAATTGGTAACAATTTTCTCAAATATGCGGCTTTAATTAAAATGAAATGGGAAGAACTCAACAGCACAACAACAGGAGCTTAACCGGGTAGTTCAAATTAGTAAGTTATACCTCTAGCAAGCCCAAGGCTTTATTCAACAGAATTAAAGATTTGGTATTTTTCCCTTAAGATCTGTTTATACTATTTTGACACGAAATGATGGCGCTCATTAATAGAATGAGTGGCAAAAGAGTCCATATACCTACAGGCGTGCATGAACTAGGAATGTGCGAAAGCATGGGCCAATTATAAGTTGCAAGTCTACATAATGGAAAATTATGGAGCTTATAATGTAGTACAGTACAGACTGTAGGTGAGGTACTCTCTCTGGACGAGATTCGCGAGTCGAGTGTCCATAAATTATATTCTCAGCACCTACAACTTCAAAGTGGGAAATAAGCCGTAATAATCGTAATTCTCGAGGGGGGGGGATCCTATCTTCCCGAAACAGGAGTTCTCTGTATTAAAAAGTTTTCCCTAGGACTGAGGAGGTAGGCTCTGGCTCCGTTTTTATTTCAAAGATTGACAGAATTTGTCACCAAAAAGTTGAAGTTCTGAGAATATACTGGTAGGTGGCCATAAGGAGATAGGATGGAGGCTTGAGTCGAAGTTTGAGTTTCTTAAGTCAAGTTCTTTAGGAATTTAATGTAAACATTATGGAGCGGACGTCCTTTCTTTTCTATCTCTAATTCTAATATGAAAGGCAGGCTTGGCAAAAAGTTTACTAAAATACTAATTAAAATGGGCTGTACTTCCGCCCACGCCACGCTCCGGACCCCCTTACGTCTTTAATGCCAGTATGCACTTTTAGGTACATAGTATTTATCACTTTTTCACCAAAAACTGAGTTATGGGCAAAAAACACTAATTTTAGTGAAGGAGATTATTTTGTTTCGTGAATCTAAAAGCTACGCTTAGTTTCATTCCCGCTATATTATATTTGGTTTGCTTACGCTACGGTAGACTATGCCAGGTTAGGTCATTTTACGGTATATTATGTCCCGTTAGGTTAGGTTATTTTTTTGCTATATTATGTCCCGTTAGGCTAAGTTAGTTTACGCTACAATATGTCCCGTTAGGTGAGGTTAGTTTTCGCTAGATTATGTCCCGTTAGGTTAGGTTGTTTTACGCTGGATTATTTCCAGTTAGGTTAGTTTACATTAAACTATGTCAAGTTTCAAGTTAAATCAGTTTGCGCCAAATTGGGTTTGATACGGTTAGTTTTGGTGAGATCATGTTAGTTTGGGTTGCTTTTTAAAATTTTGCGATATAAAGGTTTGAAAAGATTGGTCAGTAATTTGAGATAATTGGTGAGGAAATCTGTTTAAATTATGGTGAGAGATTTCGAACTACTTGGTGGTAGTTTAAAAGCCGGACAGTAGTTTTTTTATTACTGCATAATGTACTAGTTACGGCTAAAAAAAATATACATTTCAGCCAAAGCTAAAATATTGAATTAAACAAATGCAGATTTAGGACCCAATTTTAGTCAGGTTCAGATTGATACCCGAATCATATTCTATGCCCGCCTGGAAGCAACTTGTTCGGCTAATATCTAATTTTTTTTTTAAAATTAAATAAATTATTTTTGATCCAAGAATATATTTCAACTTTAAACGTTTGTCTCATTTCGATACTTTAGATTGGGTTAAAGCCTATATTTTAGGTCAGCATTAAATACAAAATCCGTCTTTTTCCTTAGAATGAAAGTGTGAAGTCATTATCATTACTATTGGGCTCCCCAGGGCATGAGTAATGTGTCTGGGGACTCCCATTCTTTTCCCAGGACTTCCTCAAGAATTTCCCCCCGCTCTTTCTGCGGGGTCATATTTAAAAAGTTTTCGGCCTCCGCCCATAACTCATGAAGCCAAGGGCCTGGTGTTAAAGGGCCCCCGTCCCAAGACCTGATCTAATCCGCCCTGATGAGCCCGCCTAATGGGACCTAAGACGCTCTCAAGTCTCCATTTTATGGGCCGGGCGGACCAAAAAGGGAGCCCCGGCTCCATTAGGGCTCTAATATGTCAATGGACTCCTCTTTGACTCCGGAGCCCCTTTCTCTTAGGGAGAAAGGGGAGCCAGCAGCGGTTTTAGCGGTTTGGGGCTCGGATTCGGCGGGCCTCTTTCAGGAATGATTTAGTATAAAAGTCTTGGGGGACACGGAGTAATAAATGTCGGGGACGGGGCCTGATCTATGGGAACCTTCCGGGGCCGGATCCGCTTACCTCAGGCACCGGAACCTCCGGCTCTGTTCTACCAAGCCCACAATCCTTCTTTCTGAATGAGGGCCTAATGACCGCTTATGACTCATATTTGGCTCAATTTAGGGCCTGGCAGGGGGAGATCGGACTGAGTTACGAGGCCAGTAAGGGAATTGGAGTGGACTCCTCGGGACCTGACAACTCGTCTCAACTATCCCTCCGATTTTCGGAAAGGTGTATGCTTTTAAGGTTAGCTATGAGGCAAATATTGTTGGGCCGTACAAGGGAGAAAGCACTTGTCTGTATTACATGTCTGAGGCAGCTTTCTCCAGGATTTGTAATTTACTCTGTGAGGGCTTAATATATGAAATGGTCATATCCGAAGCACACTACGATTTATGTTGTAAGTAAATACATACATATAGGGCGGAAAGCAATCACCTCCACTGGATCCGTGGGCTTGTGGTTTGAATGCAACTTTCTCCGGAATTCTTTCCTAAATTCCGTGAAAATACCTACGTGCTATACATGGTTTAGTTTGTAAAGGTTTGTAGTTTCAGATTGGAGAAACTACAATGGATTAGAGTGTATGTACTACAAGGAAAAAAGAACAAAAGCCCCTCGTACTATTGTTTCTTATTCTGGCAGAAAGCACCTTTCTCCCGAATTCTTCTCTAAACTTTGTGCAAATACCTTCATGCTGGTAAAGGAGACCGCACTGATTGTATGGGGTGATAACTTTTCGCTGAAAAAATTTTCTTTTTCTGAAAACGTATATAATAAATTGTGCTGAAGAAGTTTTAAATGGACCTCAACGCCGTATCTCAATTCCTTGACCTCTAAAATGGTCACCAAGGATCACATAAGAGAAATATGACTTTCCGTTCAAAAATTCTCAGAATTTGTATAGGTACTGACAGATCAAATTATGCTGAAGAAGGTTTAAATGGATCCCAAAGCCGTATCTAACTTCTTGACCTCTAAAGTGGTATTCAATATTTCCCTTAAGTGACCGTTGATGACCATTGTAGGGGTCAAGGAGTTAAGATACGGCTTTGAGGTCCATTTAAACCTTGTTCAGCACAATTTGATCTGTTAGCGCATATACAAAATTAGGGAATTTTTTCTAACCGAAAGTCATATTTCTACTATGTGATCCTTGGTAACCGTTTTAGGGGTCAAAAAGATTGGTCTCCTTTGTGTAAAGGCTTGTAGTTGTCATTCCAGAAAAAAAAAAATTCTGGAAAAAACATAAAAATCAGTGAAATAACATAATTTCTCAAGTAGCCCACACCTGACCTAACCTAATCGAATGTGAGTGGTTCCTAACTAACCTAACCATAGCTCGAAAAATCTTTCACATTTTCCAGCCATTTTCATTTTTATAATGTGTTATTTATGTACCTACTCAAATATTAAATAGGACCCAGTCTACAGCAGCCTCTATATTTCTGAGCATGCTGGAAGCTTGCCTACATGACTAAGTTTGGCCTTACTGTGCTGTAGATCCCGCAGATGAAGGAACCCCGCCGGAGCCCACAGCAACAACAGCACGACGTGAGTAAGCACATAATTCAATTTCCGCTTCCTCTTGATTAGAGCCCGAACGAGAAGGAAGCCAGGGGCGGCTGGAGGACCATTTCCCAAATTCAGGAGACTTCTTAATTAGAAAATAAGAGGGGAGGGAGAGTCCTACGTAATCCTGGGCTGGATTAGAACCTTCTGCTACGGTTGTTGTAGGTCTCCCCGGAACTGGAGACTGTCTCTGGGCCAGTCTTCACGGGCCGAGGCTCTTCAGATGAAGAACTGTCTAACTTAGGCCGGGTTCGGCCTTTTGTACTTTTCCCAACCTCTCTCACTTGGGCCATAACTCCGAAAACCCGAATTTGACAAGAGTCTTGGGCAGGAGGCAGGATATTGAGGCAAAGGGTTCTGGGGATGGAGTCTGCGTCTCCGCCCGTACGGCCCCATGCGTTACTACTGTGTTGAGCCTGACGTGGAAATCGGAGTCCCGGTTCATTAATTCCAAATACCTTAACTGGCCCAGTTTGTACCGAATACGCACAGATATACCTACAGTGTACCAATAAGGGAAAGCTGGTTTAAATACTATATTGCTACAGGATTAGATGACAGTGGGAGCATGTAGGTACATTGATTTATCAATCACCAATATGTGAAAGGTTGGCCAATAATACAGTTATGCTGTCAGTATTCAGTACATAAGTGTTCCCAATGTCAACACAGCTTTCTCTAGTGTACCCTCTACCTGAGAATTTGGTCCCGTACCATCTACTTCGTAGTACTTAGATACACGACTGGAATTAATAAATTTGTGTAAAGCACGATTTCGCTTCAGAAGCGCTGTAAGAGTATGAAGTGAATGAACACTCCTGAAGTCAGAGTCTGTGAAACAAGGACCCATTTTTCGTACCTGATTCCTCCCTTTAAGCAAACTTAAATAAAACTTTGTACCCCGTTACATGTGTCAGTGAGACCAATAAAAATGTGTGACTACCATAAGACTGAGTCCATTTAAGTGTAGTGCAGTAAGCCCGGAGGATGGCTACCAAAGGAACGTATTTAGTTTTAGTTATTTGGATTTCCCAATACTCTGCAGGCTCCGCATTCACTCTGAACTTGAACAAATGGCTCTCCGGATTCGGCCACTGCTCAGTTCAAATACATACTTTCGAGAAGGAGGCCCTGGACATTGGGCGGCTGGCGTCTCCGCTGACCTTGTCAACTTACAGGAATTCTTGGGTAAGCGGGAAGCTCGAGCTCTTCGTTTTCCCTTTGAATCCTAAAGGCAAGCAATACAGCCTCCGTAAGACGAGACACACGTCGTGCCGATTCCAGGGTCTGATCCTATCCCCGTCAAGTGAAGGGAGCGGGCTCAAGGACCCGGCCTACGAGGCCTTCGATGCCTTGGTCTACCAAAGTTCAAGAACCCTCGAGCCTGCCCATGGGTTCCTAACTGAGCTGACCATTTGGGCCCATCCGGTCTGCTCGGTCTTCATGCCGGAAGGCCTCACCATTCCGGCCGGGAACGACGTCTTTATGGCGGACAGGAAGGACGTCCAATACTTTGTATATACGTATACCAGGGTACGGTCGGTCCTCAGCATCTCTGGGCTCTATTCCATACGAAGGTTCTGCACGGACTACAACGTGGCCTGCTCCGGTTCCGACATGGTGGCAGAGGTTCCGTGTCTTGGGAACTGTGGAGAGGGAATGCGGCTTGCAGTTGAGGATAGGCGACAAGGGTCAAAGGACGTCCTGGGGATCCTGAGTAAGGAGCACATACCTCTGGAGGCGGCAGCCGGCTACAAGGGCCTAGTACTGACCCAGCATCCTGCCCTGTCCTTTCTTAGACTCATGAGTCCGTCCCAGTACTACTTCAAATATCGGGCAACATTTACTCCGCTCCAAGTGAGCCAAGGCCTCCTCTTTGAGCACGTTCAGGTCAACAGCTCGAGTCCGGCCTACGTATTAGGCCGGACCGGGCTGGCCTTGACACCCCGCATGCGCGGACCCTTCCTCCACCATTCCTACGTCTACCTCACGTACGGCCGAGAGCGGGAGACCGGGACCGGGCTCGTGTTCTCGGACCACAGAGTCTATCTCACGGGCAGGAACTACTTCAACTTCCTGACCTGTCACGGGTTCACGCGCCAGCCCCGACTTACCGTTTTCCTTGACCCCTTCGACGGAGGGATTTGGGGCCTGTCTGTCTTGGCAGTCGCCTGGGTCGCCATGTTGCTGACGACCTCTCTTGCCGTAAGCCGAGACTTCCGCCATCTAGTCTCCAACTTCGTCAGGCTCCTCCTTTACGGGGTTTCCGTGATTCTGGAAAACGGATTCGAGGACCTAACGACCCGGAAGAGGTTCCCAATGTCAATCCGGCCCGCCTTCCTCATTCTCGCCTTCATGTCCCTCATTCTTGGGAACTCGTACAAGGCTCTGATAACGACCGGAATCATTGCACCGGTTCCAGGGCGGATCCCATTTGAGAAGTTTCGCCAGCTCCGTGACTTCTCCCTCGTCACAGTTACGACGCGGACCAGCTACTACGATCCTCGGAACGAAACGATCCACGGATTCCGCTTACAGGCGGATTCCGCCGGAGCCGTTCTGTTCCTTGACTCCGAGTTTGGGGCCAAGGTTTACCACATAGAAGATAGGCCTAATGAAGAAGTAAGGGAACTACAGAGGCTGTCCCAGGATCTCCGGCTCTTTGGCTCCCGCCAGAGAGCCCTCAACTATTTGTCGAGCTGTAGGAAGAAGGCCTTCGTTGGGCTGGCCCAAGAAGTTGAGGCCTTCAGAGGCTTCAGCAAGGGCAGGGTCCGCCTTGGCCAAGGGAAAGACACCTTTTTCCCGGATTCCTATTTCTGGGGAATCCCGCTGAAGGCTGGGGAATTTATTGGGAGCCGACTGTCGGGGCTCATTAGTTCCGGGATCTACGGGATGTGGGAACGGATTTACGGGCAGAAGACGAGGATGGACCTCGACCTTTCCCTTAAGAAAACGGAAGAGAGCCGGCAGAGCCTGGACACGAATTTGGGAGCCCTGTTCAAAATTGTACTGATTTTTCATGGAATCGCCGGAGGCGTCCTGGTCGGAGAGTTTGGATGGGCGGGGGCCAAGGATTTGCAAATAGGCCTTGTCAGGAGTCGAACCCGCCTCAATCCTATCAATCATATTCCACTGTTATGGGGATGGATAGCTCTTGGACCGGAAAGCTGTCGTAGTATTTTCCGGTATTGTCTTAAATGTGGGCGTAGGTGTACATAATACATATCGATAAATTGTTGAGTGACACATAAAAATATTTGGAGCGACGTTGCTTAGAAGTATTAAACTAGAAGTTTGAGTCCGTTTGTCAGTTCCGC
The DNA here is from genome assembly GCA_034696285.1 of Hypogastrura burkilli. Lineage (NCBI taxonomy): Eukaryota > Metazoa > Arthropoda > Collembola > Poduromorpha > Hypogastruridae > Hypogastrura > Hypogastrura burkilli. The sequence continues at coordinate 10,048 of JAQFZY010001250.1, forward strand.
TGAATTCCAGCCTTTGTTACAGGACAGAGGACTGTTTATTTCATAATGTAGGACACAATAGACGACCGCCCACACTCTGGAATATGTACCCAACAACATCCAAAATTGATTCAATTACCTTCTTTCTCCTGCCAACTTGAACAAAAACAATTTTAGTCTAATTTAGGTCAGGCTCATGGGCTGGGCCAGCTTTTTTTTTGCGTGTTGAAATACCCCCTGAAATGTTCCAAAAAAAAATCAAAAAAAATTTCATGAGCTTTCCTCTGTGCTCCATTGGAGGGTCTATAAGTAAGTACATTGCTTTTCAGTAGATGGGTCGGAACTCGAAGTCGGAGCCAAGGCTGGGAAGTTGTTCTAAGATCCACTAACGTTGTTTGGCATTATTTAATCAATCAGGCCTCACTGTTCTGTTGTGTGTGTGTGTACTGGCTGCCGAAAAGGCCTTCTGGGTCCCTGTCACTTGTCACTTCAGATGGAGCTGAGGCAGGAACGGATTTTCTCCGAGTGCTACCAAGACTCAGACTTGATTAAATTAAGTGGTCGGGTTCCCGTCACGTCAGGGCTCTCCTGGCTCTTTGGTCCATTACAGCCGGCTCTAAATAAATAAAAGATTTATGGTGGACTCCGGAGATCATAGAACCCGGAAAACCGTTTCACCATACTTGACCAGACTCCGGGAAAATATTTAACTGGCGTTTTGAAGACATTGTCCGAAATCACGTTTAACTGTGAGTATTGTTTTTAATTAATGGAGTCCTATAAGCATATCTAAGAATCTAAGGGTGTATGTTCAGCCATAGGAGGGTGAAGATGTAAAGAAAAAAATGGACCATATTAAAAAAAAGAGGAATATTTAAACTATCAAAAATTATTTGGAAATTTCTCACCAATTAGAGCAGATTTCCGCACCAGATTGTATATTTTCTTCCAAGAATGGAATTCCCACCAATTCGACATGTTGTCGTATAAGACTGACAAATATGCAGTCTTCCGTATGAGCATTAGCTGACACTCAGATCTCATCCAATGAAGACAGTAGACACTCGGAACATGACTCTGTACCTCCTCCGTCCTTATGAATCCTTTTGTTCTCATAAATCACTTCTGCCCGCCACCATCCCGTACTGCATAATAGGCCTCCATGCTCTATCTTTTGTATTACATGACTAGTTCCTATTCACTCCTTTCGAGAAAACAAAGGGCCTTTGTTCCCGGCCTCCATTGTTGTGGTGGGCAGATAAAGTATTGTCAATTCATGGATCCGGCATGTCAGTTAGTCAGTAGCGGGTACAACTTTTGAGAGGCCGCTCGAGGCATTGTTAGCTGTGAGAAGCGAGAGTCATACCCATACGGGGTCCTCCAGTTTACAAAATGTTTTACACTTCTTTATTCAAATACATAGATAGCTACTACAATATGTAGGAGATTGTTGACTGTTTCGTCCGGCAAAGCGTCCCATGATGATTTATGCCTACAATTTCCTGGAAACTTTCCTATACAACGAATATACGTTTTCATATCGAGGAATCTACAGCATGTCACATTCTCTTTTAAAGCTTAGGCTTATGCATAAGCATCTGGAGCGTGTAAACAGTTTGGAGCCCTCAGCATCATTGAAAGGTTCACAAGTTCTATTGACACAGTGAGATTGGAGTTTGAGCATGGCGAAAGTGTGCTTAATTGGATTAGGAATCTCCGTTATTACCGCGTTATCGCAATAAATACGGTTTTGCATTCGTTTTGTCCGTCCGTCTGTCCAAATGTCATCATCAAAACGGCTTCCTTCTTTGACATATACAGCACTGAGTATCAATACACCCTCTTGCTTGTTCATCGCTTGATCGCTGGATCGCTGCCCTGCGCTCTCCTTAAGTTTTAGTATTATATATAGAAACCCAGATCACGCTAAGCAAAGTGCTAACCTTATGTAGCCTCTTGCCCCCTATAAAGTCAAACCCCATGAAGCGAAATATTTGACATGGCTCTTATCACCGGTCTCAACGAAACGTACAATTATTTCATCAGTCGAAGGTTTTATTTATGATCAAAACATTCTAAAACCTCATTGTAGAACTCATTCAAGCATTACATGCCGGTATATAGATTTAAAAAAATTGACATCGGTTTCTCTTTTTGAATTTTTTAAGCAGTACATAGAGGTTTATGGCTTATACAGTTGAATATATCATTAACTGTTCTACTCATTTAAGCATTGCTTGCAGGTGTATGGTTTGAAAAAGTTAACCTTGGTTTCCTTGTTCTACTCATTTAAGCAGTGCATATATGTGTATGGTTTGAAAAAGTTAACCTCGGTTTCCTTGTTCTACTCATTTAAGCATCACATCCATGTGTTTCTCTTACAAAGTTCAATATCTCATTACGTCTTCTGCTCTTTTTAAGCATTAACTACAAGTGCATGGGTTGAAACATTTAATATGGGTTTATCTGTTCGAGTCATTTAAGAATTACATCCACCATACGTTTTAAGATATCGTTTTCGTTAATGCGGTGTCTATCGGTTTATACTGTTTATTTGTTTTGTTTTTGTTTACTTTCACTTTCTTAATAACGGGACTAACGCAGCGATTTTTGCAGGTCCGCTCTTATTACCCGGACCTCGGCTATAATGAACTTGGAGGGACCAAACTGTTTGATTTATACATACATTTGAAATGCATCGGTTTTTAGTCCGAATTAATATTATAATTTTTCAAGGTGATTTAGGGATGTCATGGAAGTCAAATGCTGCACATACACACATATATTTTACCCTGATACCGTTTCTCGTCTTATTCTGCATTCTCCTGCAAATGAGCAAGTGGAACAAAGAGTTATAAGGTTAGAGCCGTTCCTACGACATGAGCCAAACCGTCCCAGAATCACCTTGTCAGTCCTAACTTGAGGAAGGAGTCTATTCCCTCGGCTATCTCTACTACTTGTTCAAAGAGGCTGATATTGGGCTGGAAATGGGCCGGGGCCTTTATCGTTATTGGACATTGGAGCAGGAGCATTGTCATTACCAGCCCCCTACTGCCTAATACCTCGGGGATCCAAGGAGAGTATTAAGACTGCCAGAAGAGATTCCGTCCACACGAGCAAGCCCTAAATGTGTTGAGGATGAAAGGGATGAGATGAGAGATCGCCGGAACTCGTCCCCAAAGTAGATAATGACTTTGGAGGCAGGTCCGCCCGATCTCGGATTACCATTACTCCTGTCAACGCTACAAGAAAGCGTCGACTAGACTCGGATTTCAGGAGGGACAAAAAATACTTAAATTCTGAAGTGGGAACCAGACGCAGCAGGTATCAGCTTCCCTTATCCTGATGTTAATGGCCAAATTGCAGTTTGTATTATTCTTAATTTTTTCATTGTCGAGCTTTTTTCTTCACCTTTTCTTTTACAGTATGGCCATACGTTCCTGAATTGAATCTTGAAGTCCTGATATAGAAATATTGTCCTTTGGATTCCCGAACTCAAGTGCAGGTGTAGGTACAAATAGTAACTTTAGTACAATAACGTGTTTATATGGATACGTGCATCCTAAATCTGTAGATGCAGATAGAGTATTATTGTTCCAAGGTGCAATGTGCAATTGTATTTTTTATACTGCTCAATTTGCCATCCAAACCCATTTCAAGGCTAGAATACTAATTGGATCTATTCTTGCATGGACTGACGAGATCCTTTATTGTTTCATGCATGAATGGACATTGTACAAGGTCAAAGTTCAGCACGTATGTATAAGTAGCAGGTATATAATTACGGAGTAGCCCTGGTCTGGGTCCTTTATTTTTGAATTTACTCAGATGTACCTACTACTAAATACATAAATATAAACGAATTTCTCCATTACTGATCCCGAAGCATACCTAATAGTGTAGAATTACCTATTTACTGTTGTTAAGCGGATTTGAAGTTTAGCAAGCTGTCATAGCTGAGTCACTTAGTCTGCGGGACTGATATTACTCCCATTAGAACCCATAGTATCATCTTCCAGCTTACCTGAGTGATTATGATTACCTGCCATTACAGTTTAACGACCTACTATTGCTGTGATAGTGAGTTCAAACAGTAGAGGACCTTCAAGGATGTGATAAGGCCCAACAATAAGAATATTTGTTTGTACTGAGCCAGGAGATAGGCGGAGCGGAGTCGAGAGGTTCCAGGCACTAAACTACTATGTACAACAATAAAACTTACCAACATACCAATCAACACGTCTTAGGAATAGGAAATAATATTCCTGGTCCAATTTATTACTCCTATTCCGAGTTCTGATCTTGACGTGGGAGGATCCCACCATCACTCATTCCAGAAACTCACAATCAGCATCCGCTGCTCCTGTCTGTCAACTTCCGCTCCACAAATTCCAGCCTCCTACTCTGTATTGTATCCAGGAGGCTCTTCTCCAGAAATTCTTGTGGTATGCTCGTAAGAATTCCGCTCTAGGTTTAATTCCGGCCCACGCATTATGTGTATTATGTGGATGTACATATATAATGTGGTTTGGGTCTGGGGAGGCTGATCATTGATCAAGGTCTGGCAAGGTTAGAAATATATTTATGCGGACGGGACTCATATGGGACCTGCAAGGGCATATTTTAGAGGATTTTACTCAAGTTATGTAAATCAGGTTGGAGGAAGAGGAACAGGTGAAGTTGACATTTTGGCTGGTAGCTCATTTCATAGCGAGCAAATTCGAAGCTCCGGGTATTTTCATTCAAATTCCAGTCGCACTACTTCGAATTGTCGCTGTTTGAAGCTAAATGTTGAAGAAGTGTTACTGTTTGAAGCTAAAGGTTGAAAAAGTGTTACTGTTTGAAGCTAAATATGGATGGATTTTTACTGTTTGCGATAACATTGCAATGGATTGCTGATGCTTGAACTCGCGTTACTATGAATTGTCTCTACCTTTTTAAAATCACAGTTGTACGAGGTGTTGGTGTTTGAAACAACTGTTGTTAATTGATATTGTTTGAGTAGCCAGTACTATAAATTGCTAATGTCTGAACTACCAGTGATGTCACAATTGTCACTGCTTGAAATCAAACTGCAATGAATTATTGCTGTTTGAATTAGCTAGCTATGAGTTGTTGCTGATTGAATTCCGGACGTTGTGAATTTTAACTATTTGCCTTCATGGCGTTTAAATATTCACTACAACGTATTGTCGCTGTTTGAATTATACACATGCCTGAGTTTTCCATGTTTGATGTAGAAATACAATAAATTTTAGCCTTTTAAATTCTCACTGCTGTAAATTGTACATGTCTAAATGCGCACGGAAATGATTGGTCACTGTTAGGATCAGTAATGGTATTAATCATCGCTGTTTGCATCGTTACAGCTACATATGGCTACTGCTTGTGTCAGTGATGGTATGAATCGTCTCTAGTTGTGACAATGTGGGTATAAATCGTCGCTGTTCGAATCAGCACTGTTATGAATTGTCGCTGTTTGAATTAGGACTGTTATGAATTGTCGCTGTTTGTGTCAGCGATGGCATGAATTGTCACTGTTTGGATCAGCCCTGCTATGAACTTAAGCTGTTTGAATCAGCACTGTTATGAATTTGTCGCTGTTTGAATCAGCACTACAATAAATTGTCGCCGTTTGAATTAGTACATCTACTTATACGTATACGTACACCGCTACGAATTGACGGGCAATCTGAGCTGTAAATATCTGTAGGTATGTTATGCTAGAGCCGGCAATTCATCACTCAAGCTAATTTCACTGTCACGTAAGAGAAAATCCGCCCGTGTTATGCATGTACCAATCACCTAGGCTACCTGTACTAGCGCGTCCCCTGTTCTCATAGTAATGCCTGACCCATGTGTATTTGTTTGATTCTAAACATTAGCGAAAATCGGCGGCTCCCGGAAGCCGGGCATAAGAAGAGCGAAGAGTGATTTGGGACAATTAGGCCAAAGAGGTCCTTTCCGACGAAGGATCCATTAAAAATGTCAAGGGAGGGAGCAGGCGGTTGCGGGGACGGTGACACGATTCCTATGCTTTCTTTAATTGAATGGGAAGGCGGAGAGGCTCGGGCCAAGGAGGCCATGGGACGGTTCCAGGCCCATTTCGGGGGACCACCCACTTTCCATGCACGGGTACCCGGAAGGTAACTAAAGTTTTTAAAAACCTGCTTTTTAAACATTTAAAAAAAAATTCGACAATACAATATTACAACCAGCCACCTTGAAAGCTAATGCTGGGATCTGGTTACAGGGTTAACTTGATTGGGGAGCACATTGACTACTGTGGCTACGGGGTCTTCCCCATGGCAATCGAGCAGGACGTATTTGTGTCGGCCCGTCCGGTTCCGGACGCAGAGTTCCCAACTCTGAAGCTCATCAATGTCCAGAGCCAGTATCCAGACTTTGAGTGTCGGATTGACCAGATCAGGCAAGTAGACTCTCTAATTTTTAAATAAGGCTAACGTCTGTATTTCTACCCATTGGGATTTAGTAGTTCACTTGGATTGAGGTACTTAATATTAAATTTGTAATAAATAGTACTTTTTTTAAGACATTCTGTTTATTTTAGTGACGACTTATATTCTTTGAATTTATTTTTGATTGATTTTATTTTTTGACCTTTACCAATTTCCATTTTTATTTTGATAAACAGATTTTTCGTGGGGTCGAAAATTAGAGATCTATATTTTTTAAGGTTTAGGTACCTATATGCTATGCTTTAGGCTTTACACTACAAAAAGGGAATTTATTCCTCTCCATGTTACGGTTTCCTACAAAAAGCTATTGTTACTCACTGAGAATTGAGTCTCTGAGTCTCCCACTCCGTCTTTTTCCCGATTTAATTAAGAAGTCATAACCAACTTATATC
>JAQFZY010001251.1:0-16883 GCA_034696285.1 Hypogastrura burkilli
TCACATTTTTTCCTAAATCGGTAATATTTTTTCATAAAAACGTCACATTTCTCCCTGAGCGAAAAATACAAGCCCAAATTTAATAGCTACGAATAGATTTCGTTTAGAGTAACAGACACAAAGGAGACAAGCCATCGACATCCGATGCTCATGTCGTTGAGATCAAAATAGTAAGTAAAACTCAAACAGCAAGGTTGACATCTTGAGATGATATGTGAAATGTGAAACGTTGAAGCTACCTTTGAACCTGTAATTGATCCTCCCACCCAGGATTCGAAGTCAACATTTAAACTATCAACCGTGAGCGCATAATCATTTCAAGGAAAGAATAGTTTACATTTTCCATGAGAAAATTCCTGGCCACACCCTGAAGAGATGCAACTATTAAAATTAGTGAATAAATAAAATACATGCTCGTCTTGTTTCCTGGAATAATATTCGATTTTCGTTCCTGTGGTCAGATATTGCTTCCAGTGCGGGATAGACTATTGTGCAAGAATCTGAATAGTTACACTGACGCACTATGACCAATTCAGAGTAAAACTGAGACAGTAACTTTTTACAACATAAGAACAACTAAAAAAGTGTCTAGTAGTAGAAAATATGGAACACGATTTTGATAATAAAATAGCGGGTTTTAGCTGAACTCCGAAAAATCCGAAAAACCCGGGTTTTGGATACCCGGGTTGTTTCAACTCCAAATTCTATTCTAGGTGATGGCCTAACTGTAATGGAGTATATATATGGTGAACAAATTTCAATTTGATCCGTAATATTCTCATAAACCGAGTTTTTTAACTTTTCGGGGCCAACTTAAACGGGCCATAAAACGGTGGTATATGCGTAGAAGCAGCTGATTTTAGTTATATAATATAGTTATTAAGGTGTTCTATGGCACACAAAAACCGACATAGCGCTTTCTGCCCGAGGGGTCGGAATATGACGGGTCAAACTTGTCCAAAAACGCCGTCATAATATGAGGGGAGATTAGATGCAATTATAACGTCAATGATGCAATACATATACATCGTTTAGAAAAGGCGACGTGAAGTCATATATTAACAAATTGCATCATTGACATTGCATAATTGCATCTAGTCTCCCCTCATATTATGACGGAGTTTTTGGCCAAGTTTGACCCGTCATATACCGGCCCCTCGGGCAGATAGCGCTACGTCGATTTTTGTGTGTCATAGAGCTCCTTAATAACTATAGCATAAAACTAAAATTATCTGCTTCTACGCATATACTACCATTTTATGGGGCGTTAAAGTTGGCCCCGAAAAATTTTAAAAATCGGTTTTTAAGAAGATTACGGTTAAAATTCAAATTTTTTCACCATATATATCCATTACAGTTAGGCCATCACCTAGAATAGAATTTGGAGTTGAAAGAACCCGGGTATTCAAAACCCGGGTTTTTCGGATTTTTTGGATTTAAAGCTTGTTTAATTTAATTTTTAATTTTTGGCTAAAGCACGCTATTTTATTATCAAAAACGTGTTCCATATTTTCTTCTAATATCAAAAAACACTGTTTTAGTTGTTTTTATGTTGTATAAAGTTACTGTCTCAGTTTTACTCTGAATTGGTCATAGTGTGACGCTGTACGCTTCGTGTGAAGCCACCCTCCTACTTAGAAGGAATAAAATAAGCATCGATAAGAGCAACCATATGAAAATAATAAGTACGTCGTAACCAGACTCATCAGTAAGTAATAATGATAATATAATAAACCAGAACTCCGAAATATCCTTTTGCAGTACTTGGCGCTTACTTATTCCATAAAATTGAAGATCAGCTGACATAGCTAACGCCAGGAGGGACATACTGCGGAGCAGACCATATATTGATAGTGAATGATGCCTCGACTGCTACACAATGTTCCACATATTTTCCACGAAATGTCATAAATTATTTATGTCTTGGGCGTGACAAAAGTATGGAATTGAATTAGCTGACGTAGTAAGTACTATACTTAAATTCCACATGCCGCTCCACTTTTAATAGTTAACAATTTATTGTTATACTTACTTTAGTCCAAATTATGACTGCCCGAGTGCTCGGCCCATTCTCGTCCAATATACGGAGTACTTGTACTCGGCCTCGGCCTCGGTTATTTTTTAAAGCGTTTTCTTATTGAAAACGTGTAAATTAACATAAAAAATTACTAAATGTCAAATCGGTTTGCGCGTTTTGATTTAAACGCTAAAAATATTGTCGGATAATATGTATTTATTCATTTATAAACATTTTCCATGTGTTCCTCCAGGCCGGCACATGTTGTAAAATGTCAAAAACTTACACTTTACTTAAGTGATTCGCTTCAAATACCGACTGCACCGCGAATACAGATAGTTTTTTTAAAGCAATTTTACGTGTACGACAAATGGGCCTTCCGCGTTCGCCTTTCCAACTTGATTTCTATTCTTTCTTTTGTTTTTTTATGATTTGTGCAGAGAACGATTACTCAGCCGAGCAAATTTGCACAAACCAACGAACGACCATGGGGTCAACGTCTCTAGACTAGAGACAGCTTCTTGCGTAGATTCTAAAAATCCAATGTCCAATTCTGGCAAATGACCCATCGACCCTCACACAGGTGGTCCAAGGAGGTCAAAAATGACCTTTTGTGAAAAGGCGCTCGCACTCAAAGTATTGAGTTTTCACTTTTTGTTAAATTGTTGAACTAACCCTTGATTCCGGTAGATCGCTGGACGCTGAACAACTCTTAAATGGACAACCAAAGACATAGTTCGCTTCCTTGACACTCAAAAGGGCCTCCAAAGTTCAGCCAAAGTTCAAATGGGGTTTGGATCTTTTGGTTAAAAATTTCTGAAACTCCCATATACTTGTAGATCTGTTGACGCTGAAGCTGAATAATGCTTAAATGGGCACCAAGCGATAACTTGACTCCTTGACCTACAAAATGGTCCCTGAAGACAAAGGTCTTACAGGTTTGGGGGTCAACTTGAGTGACCTCAAAGAGGTCACCGGGGTATATCCGCCAGACGCCAAACCCATAGCATGCGGGGCATCAAAATGATCGTTAGGGGATACGGATCACGAATCCGTGGTATAAGTCTGGTTGCGACCGGCCCATGACTCCCACGTAACCATAAGGACGACCCAAGGTCATCTTAAGTTAGCATCAGTTTCGGATTCACTAAAGTATAACCTTATCAATCTCTTTGAATTTTTTTTAGAAATTTGCTTAATTGGAGGAACATTTAAATACACACGCAAGAGCCCATCAGAGCACTTTTCAATAATGATTCGTTTCAATGTTACGATTCGCTTCACAGTTGTGATTCGTGTTACGGTTGTAATTCGTCATTCCATGTGGCACGTAGGGCGACACGTGAGCTCTCGTCAGAGCACTTGTGTTAAGCCGTACTTCGTACGATTTGGTTATTATATTATTGCACTATTCTAAACTGATTAAAGCTGGGTCGTAATTGCTCGCTTGGGACTGGTGACCCATCTTTTGAATGCTTGAACCAGGCACATATATATAAATATTCTTTCTGGTTATCGCTCGACAATTGAAAACGGCCAATTTAATTCAATTGAATGATCGTGGAGAAAACACGCTTCAAAAGTGCCTACTGGGAATGGGAACCTGTAATTAGAATTGCCCAGTTCAGTTGTCAGTTTAGAAGTAAAAGAAGTCAGTTGAACGTACTATGTACTACCTATCACCTATTGCCTATACAACCGACCCTAAATCGTACTACTTATTTACATTTAACTGAGTCGTCCACATTTCGTACTTTGGACAAGACACTAGATTCACAATCTACCTCGACCTGCAATAAAACAACTCGAAGTAACGTAATATCGCGCACAGACAGAGCACACAATCTTAAATCTTATACATTTTCATTAAATCTGTGCCTAGTGGCTACATATGACCCAGCTCTAACTCCAAACTCGGTTACTCTCTAAGTCTGCATGTTTTAAACTATTAACTAATCAAGTGATTCGAATTCGATTTGTTGTTTGTTTAAACTCAACTCTACTATGTAATGTACTAAGCAAAACGACGTACTATGTACTAGTATGTAGTACTTTGTAAAATACTCCCATATTCATTATGCATTTAGATTATTTAATGTTTATGTAACTAAATCAAATATGAAATACGAAACTGGGGGAATGAATAGAAAGTAAGAAAATAAGTATGTGACCGTGAGCTCACTCAGGCATTTAGTGGACACTGACCTTGGTACCCTGGTCCTGGCCTCTTTAAGGACCCGAATAAGTTGACCCTTTAAAGGATGTGATCTGTTTGACTTTGAGTTGAGGGAGGCGAAGGTTCTGGTCAGTAGCTCCAGTATAGTTTAACTTTAAGGCTGGGGCTGGATGGTAGTAGCTTGACTAATGGTAATGTGCTGAATAGATACTTACTGAATATTATAATTTGAGAACTAGTGGAAAGTGTATCATCCTCCCATTATATTATTCCACTCACTTCACTACTACGAAGAGAAAAAACTGGTCTGACATCTGAACGTAGAAGGGAGATGATGACGATGAGGAATGACGAATCAAGGAACGAACGAGGAGTCCAATGTACACAAGTACACACACATACATACATAGAACCCGAATTCTCCTTTCACCAACACCAACCACATTGAACACAATCCCTGTCCATGCGCCATCTTCACTTCAAAGCGGCGTAGTAGTCTGTGACGAAACTTTCGTCACGAAAGTAACGGCTCGGACTGGATCAGACACCTTTACTGGGCACCACGGAATACCTACGGCGACGTTTTAAGCTTAATGCAAATACAAACAGTACAATTTACATATTGTGCATTGTTTGCAAAATTCAACAGCATGCATACTGAGTCGTCTGTTCACAGTTAGGGAAGCCGAAGTCAATATTCAATCAATATAAAAGCCGTCTTAAGGCAACTGACAAATGAAACGTACACGCAGTACTCCTAATGCGAATGTTGAGTTGACTCTATACACATGTCAAACGTTACTTCTACTACTTTATCAGTTCCACGTCCACGCCAAGTATTTAAGATCAATGGGACTTCGAATTTCTCAAACCGCTACGCTAAGGGAAAATTTTTCAAGCGCAAGCAGTTGACATTTTATTTTGCCAAAATACCAGGAATTGAGCTTATATAGGAAGCACAGTTTACTTAGGTATGATAGTAACTTGATTTTTAAACGTGTGTGGTACAGCCTTCGTTATTTCGTCACGCGTCGCAAAGACAGAGGAGCTTCTCCTGACATTCTTACGAATATTATGTGTTTCGCAGCATTGATAGAAGTAATTTCCGCAATTTACCTAGGTAGCAGAAAAACCTATAAAAACTCAGTTTAGTGGTGTGGTATTCTTTTAGGGTTTTTTCATAGAGCATTTGATGCACCATTTCTAGCTGTATCAGCATGGGGACAAACAGACAGACAAACAAACCAAATCTATATATCGTATCTCCTACGTTAACACAGTAATAAAAGGGTAAACCAAGTCAGAAATAATTAATAATTTTTTTTTTTTTTTGTCAGAATTGTCTGCTCTTTTCAATAATAGTGCCCTTGATTTCGCAATGGAATGCCTATAAATAACTTAAAACTCGCAATTAAAATATGTAAGAAACAAATGCACTGACGTGCTCATGCGTGTCGCGCCCTACGTGCAAATCGGAATGACGAATCACAACAGTGAACCGAATCACCATAGCGAACCAAATTATAGTAAAAGTGACAGTGACCCAAATCACAATACTGAAAAGTGAACCAAATCACAATTATTATAATAGTTAGATTATTGTTAAATAAAAGTGTATGTAAAAATTTCCCGCCAATTAAACGAAGTTGTAAAAGTCTCCGAAAAGGGCTTGATTTGGTGTTCTTTAGTGCATATCGAACTGATTATAACTCTATTCAACATCGGCTGACCCATCGTAGAAACATGATTTATACCACGAATTCGTAGTCCGTACCCCCTAACCTACACGACGGGACCTGGAACGGGGCTCCCATAGTGTTGGTACAGTAGAGTAGCACTCGACTACTCACATCCAAAGGTCAATATCCAAACATCGTTCCTCCCGTATGGCTCTCCATGCCATGGGCATCCGAAACCGATGCTAAAACTCTCAAGTTGACCCCGCGAAGTCATGCGGATACGGGCAACCGGTAGGCCGGCCGGAAAACCGTGAATTGTCTACTTTGCAGCTTCGGTCCGCTGAGCCGGCACGATAGTCCAGACTTTATATGTAGAGTCTGGTCTTATAAGCGTGTCCGACTGCCGAAAGCATACGTCAGATATACTTATGAAGTACATATTATGGTACTTAATACATATGCGTACTACATATGTATATGTACATATGATATGCATGTATATGTATATTATACGTTGGGTACCTATGTATATTGTGTATTATGTAAGGTGTGATGACAATAATGACATGGCGAAACAGCGTGTGGAAGTGCCAGGTTATGCATAAATGCATAGGTAAGGTAAATGTAATTCATATAGTACACTCTGAACCCCATCTCGTATTATAGTTTGTAACCCGACAGACATTACGGGACGACGATTATAAAAGTTTATGAGTCATCAGTCGTATAAATTAGCTCGGTGACGTCTGTAGTAAGTAGTAATAAGTCACAAGTCACAAGCATCAACTTTATTTTTTAATGTTGCTATGAGAGAGGCTTCATTGGTTCTCATGGACAAACAGATCATAATTCCTTTAGTAATGACATGCCACGCTTGCAAATGCCGTCCCATTATTGCATTACGAAGCACTACAAAAGCTATTTGACTTTTTTTATGAGAGCTTAAAAGTCAAAGAGGAGGAGAAAGTATTTGCTGAGCTCTGACAAGCCGGGCTCAAAGATGGCATGTAATGGACGAGGAGAAGGAGCGTCAACTGACTGCGAGCGGAAGTATATTCCGCTAATTGTCCAAACTCTGCCGAATGAGAACAAGAGTCACATGCAAGTTTGTCCAGTGGAGCCCAATGACAACTGTTGCACCGATGCCCAGTGTTCTGCTGACATTAAGGAGCTTCAGGTGCTTATGTACTAAAATGCGTTAAGTTCTAGGGCAAGATTTCACATCTTTTTTATCAACAGGGAAAAGGCTTTCCTGTTGGGAAAAGTCCTCCGGAGAACAATAGCTGTTATGACATCCCGACGGGTCACCAGCGGACTTGTGAATGCCCTTCTTGTATTGCTCAGCGTCAGGTAATACTGTGGACCAGTTCCAAGGTTGCTGTCACACTTACCGTTTAAAATGTCGAAACATGAAATGTGAAACTGTTGAAATGTCGAAAACGTAAAGTTTGATTAATTAGATTAAGTTTAAACACAGACGATAGTGCCTCGTTTGGCGTATCAAATCGAACGGCCCTAGGCGCCATAGGATCGGCTATTAAACGTTCGGGAGCAACGCTTTTCGACATCTTCTCTTCGACGTTTTGTACTACGATATTATGAAGTGGATTTGCTGTCACGCGTTGAGTTGGAATTTGTAATTTATGAAGGCGGTGGTCGAGGAGGAATGCCCGCAACACGTTGAAGGGAATCGATGGATGGACTTGTCCAAGAAGAGCTTTGATCCGGAAATCCAAGAAATTCGGGATCGGTTGAAAAGTTCAGCAGGGGTCAAGGAGAACCTGAAATGGTGTCCGGACGACGAATGGAATAGTTGTGTCCTCCGTAGATTCCGCCAGTCCCAGTCCGGGTACATTGGACAGGCAGCCATACACTATGGAGCAGCCCAAGACTGCGACTTTCCCAAAAGCCTTGTGCACGGGGTTGTTTCGGATGACTTCACACCGGTATAATATTCGTAGTAATACTTCATGTTCTTAAATTGTGTGTTTGAATCTTGTAAGAACCTGTTTGATCTAATAATAGGCCGCTGACCTAGTTAATCCGCCTCCAAAGACTTGGGTGGAGCAGTTGGACATTGATTTGAATGAGAGCGTTTACGCTACAAGTCGACTGGCTCCGCTAGGGAAGTCTCATGATCAACTTCCCAAGTTACCGCTCCATGTTGATCCCGAGACAACTTCCTTTGGGATCCCTTCGGACACGAGTAACACATACACTTAAAATTGAGTCACAGAAACATATTTGAAACTGGAGCCTGGAAACCCATAGGCGTTACTGCTGCCATGCTCGTCAATCCTCAAAAGGACCGGCATCAAATTCAGGCCGAGCATGAGGGCTGCCGCATGTTGTATAAGAAGACCCACGACAGTTTCAACCCTGGAGAGCAATTGTGCCGAAAGTAAGATATACCAAGTGCTTGTTAGGACTCTGATAAGATACCGTAGGGCAGATAATACTCACCAATTTATAATAGCTATGAAGGGAAGTTCGAGAGGACGGCCACTTTCGGTGACCTTACTCCCCATGACGTTGCGGGGCGCTCCTGTGCAAAAATAATGGGAAGCTGGAGAGCCTGTAAGCCGGATCCGCCATATGTGAACAAAATTTATGCGGATCATGTTGATCAGCGGCTTCCGAAGCTGGGGCTTCCGCAGGATCGACTCTGTGGGCGGCGGGATCGTGGAGACGGGTTAGTGCTTGTCTTTAAAAAAATATATTGACCAGTACCGGCCTAGGCCTTAAGACCTTAGTCATGCAATTCAGGTACAACTATGGAAAGCAAAGTGATCTGGAGCGAGAGCGCCCGATCCGGGAAATAATTTTTAACCGGTGTCCAAACGTTGGGGCCGAGAAGGCCATGGCCATAATGCACAATCTCAAGGAATGGGTTGATAAGATGAGGAAGAGCTTCAAGTCGGACCGTGGGGCCAATCTGGAGGCTCTCTACGAGGACTTCATTGCCAATGACCCCGAGTGTAATGGGAGCATTGAGTGGGAGCCCTTCATGAACTGCTTAATCAAGCAACATGTCCCAAGGACAATGGAGCTGGAAGACTTCCTGGAGGCCCTCACTTACGTCAACATCTTTCATCCTTCCCCTTGCAACAAGGTTGATTACTATCTCCTTATGGACTTGATCAAGGGACATGAAGATCCAAAGTTTCAGTGCAAAACTACGAGTAAGTGGAAGACTGTGGAGGGAAATAGACAAATGAATGCTTAATTGGAATCTATATGCATATTCATGATCCTAGCCTTGAAGCCCTACTACCTTCCGCACACCAACAGCTGCATTCACTTCCGTACCACTTATGCGGACCAGACTGCCAACATGTGCACGGTCCAATCCTGCATTCAATGGGCAAAGGAGAACCGGCTCTTTGGAATGCCCAGTGTACGAACCGATCGTCAGCCTCGACGGATTCGAAGCACCAAGGATACGACGAACTATGGGGACGATGGGGATGCTTACAGCCTCATTTGGCCCAGTGTCTACACTACGCGAGGGATTACTTGTCGGGATGTCTTCCGCGTAAGGGATAAGGTCACACATCTTCCTGTTAGTCGGAACCTTCTTCATTTAGTACTTTTGTTCCAGGAATTCACGCAAGAAGAAATGCTCAAAGTTCTCTGCAAGGCCGGAATCATAATTTCCCATGACGAGTTTCAATGTGCCTGGGAGAAGGCTAAAGGGATGGACCCGGATGGGAAAGGAAGGGTCTGCTATCAGACCTTCCGGGAAGCGACGACTAAGGTAAGCCCTATGGAACTATGAACTGGAATAACTGTTACAATTTATGACTTGATTTCTTTCTATTTCATAATTTCCCTACAATTGTCAAATAATGAACTCTATAAACAGCGTATGGTTTTCCCCACCAGCTCCGAGATGAAATGCGTGACATGCTTGGAGAGTCTAAAGAATACAAGATAATGGATTGTTGCCACGACTCGGCCAACAACACCTGTGAAATTTGCATTGGGAAGAAGAGAGGGAAGCCGAACCCTTGTGCTGGGGTTGACCCTTAAAAATCCAAATAGAGTTATAAAGTAAAGGTCAAACGTCGATTCCTGTGAAAATGAACGAACTTAATTGGATTAAACTGCCTAGTGCTGGGTTGGAGTTTATTCACTTGGAATTTTGCATCAAATGTTATTTACTCAAGTCGTCAAGTCATAATTTCACCATGCATCTGCCTGAACTCGTGTCGACTGCTGCTGGCTCGACTGCTCTCGTGTCGACTGCTTCCGGACCGCCCATTCATCTCATGTCGACTGGATCCTGTCCGATGACTACTTTCGCTTCGACTCCCGCTGCCGCTCTCATTTCGGGCGTGTTTATTCTTCTTGCTCTCCTTGTTCTTGCTCTTGAATAGTCTCTGGAAGCAGCCTCGAGACTTTGGCGGTGGGAATACTACGCGGGCCGAAGTAGCGTCGTTCTCATCCTCCTCCTTGGACTTCTTCCCGGCCTTCCGAGACTTCTTCGAATCACTCCCGCTCTTGGACTTGGAACTGTAGAGCTGCTGCAGCTGCCGGTCTTGATCTCGGGCCCCATGAGACAGGACGCTGGAACTTGGGTTGGGCTGAGGTCTAGGGGAGTTCCGGCTTAGGTAAGACTGCTCAGCATGGATCCGGGCCGGCGGCGTGGTGCTGACCTCATCTTGGTAATGAGTTCGGGCCTTTGCGTTCCCGTGCAGAAGGTTGAGTGAGGCGCCAATGGCCTGTTTCGATCGAACAACGTCTCGCATTTGCCGGAGATCCATTGATAGGTCTGCAACTAGCTGGTTCAAGTGACTCACTTGGGTCCTGGACATAGAGGCACGCATGTTATTTACATTGAAATAGTTATCTCCTATGTGTTAATCTTACTGGAGTAATGAGTTCTTCTGGTTCAGGAGCATGTTCTCTGCTTGAACCACGTCGATGTCCGTCCGAAGGGAGTTTAGAATCGAGTCTTGAGTCTGCTGAATGAGCTGTAACTGTTCTGTGACGTAGGAAAGGTCATCTTCGACGGAGCTCGAGGCCGAGGCCGCAGTTGTGTTAGTCGGCTTTAGAGTCGACTTATGGCATTTCGTCTATGAGAATTCAGTAGTGGAGGCAGGTAGGAATAAATCATTAAATATTAAATCCAAATCACCAAATCTAACTGCCATACAAACCGGAGGCTCGTCGAAAAGTTTGGACTTTGAGGGCTTCCGCACTAAATCGTGGTCACGAGCAACGGTGTACTCAGGCCAGTTCTCGGAGCCCGTTCGACTCACGCCGATATCACTGTCCTCCAGAATGATCCCGGTCTTGAGATTGGAAGAGGATAGGAAGAAGTCCCCGAGCCGCCGATTCCCAATGCTCTTGGTACAGACCGTCTTCATGAGCTCCTCGGAACTCAGCTCTGATACCTCGTAATCCGTGTCCTTGGCGGAATTCGGGATCTTAGAAATAACATACTTCTTTTTCAGAAATACCTACATTTGTGTGCTTCAGAAGTTTATAACTTAATATCCGGCGTTTGAAGCCGTGGGATGGCGGTGGCTCAAACATTTCATTTGTCATTATTATCTACCTTGTACGGATTCCGTCCTCCTGTGGACCCCAGGATGAAAGTCTTTGAAGTCGGACTGCCACCGAAGAATTGGGCTCCAATCCGTTTCCCAATGCTTCCCCGGCTTCGATGTTCCAGAAGATTCTCTCGGCTCAGCTTCTCCGACGAAATGGTCATCTTGGGAACGTGCAGCTCGAACCGAGCCGGGCTATGGCTCTTGTGGTGGTTGTTATAGTAAGACATGTTTGTCTTTTAGCCTGAATTTAGAACCACCATGCGTCGAGGCCTGAATTATGCTAACTCAAGCCATTACGAATTAAAGCTAACCCAATTTTGAAAAACTGATTTATTTCGTATGAAATTTCAGAGATCTGTACAAATGTTTTGGATATTCAACAACCTGATTGTTCCATTAGTAAAAGTAACTCGCTTCCATGGACACCGGGCCCTGACCATATTCACGATCGTAATCCCTTACAAATCGTATATGTGAAACTTAATCAGTAGATCGGGCCCCACGTCCATGTTTGAACGTACAATGTAACCGTAATAGGATCCCCAAATGTTACATTTGGAAAGTCACGAGTAGCGCCAACAACGATAATAGTTGCTCGTAATTGGTTAACCAGATAATAGTAATCGTAACGTTTCGTTTTGGTAACCATAATTCAGTGCGTTCCTAGCTGCTTACAGTTAACAGGTAACCTAAAGATTATTCATCCTCCATTTTATTTTTACGTAGCCGCGTCAGTGCTTCAACGAGTCCATAGCATAGCATGGCGAACCCAAGAATTCCTATATAGAGGTACAGCTTCATTTCCATGCACATGGCGTCCGCATTCAAGTAAACGATGATGAATCCGATGGACAGCCAGAGTCCAGCATTACTGAAGGCCGCCTCCTGTGAGTCTGGGAATAGTGTCGCCGTGAGTGCTACACATTATATAAGCGAAAGGTCAAGGTCAAATAGTATCCAATTACTAATCCATATTTCTAAATGATTGGAATTGAGGTTTATTTTACAACCTTTCACCTGTGGGGACCAGACCCCGTCCGCAACGCCCCAGACTCCCGAAATCACAAAGAAGATCATTGGCTCCGAAGGATTCGGCTCCCACTTGAGCATTGCAGTGAGGCAGGCAAAGTCCAGGACGGCTGCCGTTACGAAGACAACGGGTCGTCCCACGTACTCCATGACCTTCCCTATGATGAGGGAAGAGAGGGCAGCGCAGACGCCGAAGCACATCATGACGAAACCAATGTTCTCAACGCCCCAGGCGCATGAAATGTATACCTTCAAAAATAAACCACTTATATTGTAGTTCTGATTTAATTGCATTTAAATCCCAAACATACTACATACTTTGGTAAATTCCGCCCCAATGAAGGCCTCTTGTATTCCGAGCCACACGGAAACTGGAATGATGAGGAGCTGGGCAGGCTTCTTCCAGTGCCCAACAGTGGCAATGAGGAGTGAGTTCCACTTGGTCCCTTGAACAAGCTTCCGCTCATCTTCCCCATACCTTAAGACAAGGATGTCAAAACAGATAATTTAGGACAAGCTCAATTGAGAACAGTCCAGCCCGATCGTACCTTTTCAAGGAGTCAACAAGGAAATAAATGATAAGAGCCGCCGCAAATGAGCATCCCACAAAAATCCCAATCAGCATATTGATTTTGGCTGAATCCGGCTTGTGCTCGATCCCGCTCCCGCCTCCAGCTGGCCCATTCCCCTCTGTGGAGGGGCTCAGAGCTGCTGGACAGAAATTGGCTCCGCACCGCTCCAAATGGATCGTACCATTGTGCTCAAGTGCAGCAGGAGCTGTTAGGACAAAGGAGGAGATCATGTTTCCCCAGACCTGTGCCGAATGGAAACAGAGGAAAAAGACGCCAAAGAAGCGCTGGAGAACAACTTCGGACTTCTCCTTTCCCAGATACGAGTACTCCTCGGCAATCTAGTACGTACATAATGAAGCACTTCGCGTTATGGAATGACCATACCAACATACCAAGTGGCAAGGATCAACATAATTCTATAGTCACCGTGGATAGGTAAGTAGCCTGGGCTGTCCATAGCGGGGCTGCACAGGTGCCCAAGTAGAGGGCTGCCGGGATGAGCGTCTCAAATCGTGGATAGAATTGGGCAGATAGGAAAATGATGTAGCCGGATATGGATAGGAGGAGCGTCCATTTGCTCTTTAGCTTGGCCAGCATGAAGGGCGGGAGGAGGACGGAAGAAATTAGGAAGCCCGCGTAGACCGCTGCCAGGGAGTAGACCCCGACGCTAGCCTAGAAAATAATTAAGATAAAAGTCGCTTTGATATTAAATGGCAGGACTGAAGAATTGGAATAGTTGGCAGGAAAGGTAGCGAAAAAATCTAAATCAGCATTGGAAACGTATCGGTATCAGGATCGAAAGTTTTGGTAGGAAAGGTATTGGAATCGGAACTGGAATCTAAATCAACATTTTTGGTAGAAAAGGTACCAGAGACGAAATAAAAAGTTTTTTTTTTGGAAAAGGTGTCAGTTGGAGTCGAAATCAATCTTTTGTCAGGTACCACACCTAGCAGTTGTGCCAAAATCGGTATCGCAACAATTTCGACTCCCTAACCAATTTAATTGGATTAAAACCAGTTTAATGATTACTTGAGCTTACCTCACTATTAATTGAGCTTTGGAGATTGGCCGTGGCCATGTAGGCCGTGAAGAGGAGCGTAAATGAGAGGCCCAGCATCATCATGTTCTTCAGAATTCGGAGAGACTCATTGGGCCCATAGGCATCCCGGGCCATCGGGTCCTTCTTGCTGCAAATGCTTATCCGCAGGCCAGGTATTCGGTGAGGATCCGCCACTCCATAGGAATCCTTCTGAACCATTTTGATGGCTTCAAGTCTTGTCCACTTCTTTCAGTCAACAAAGTATTTCTATATTCTCAATTTTTCACAGATATAGCCGGGGAAGCATTTCGGTAGCAATAATGACCAAGCCTTCTAATTTACAAATTCACAATATGTTATTGGCCGAACGATTTTCCTTAAAGCAGATCCTGCTCCTGGTCCTCTGGGTACGGTACAAGTATGTATGACACTGGGCCACCGACTCTTCACCTATGTATGTATGTACATATCTTCACAACACCACAAGCCAGACTAAGATTAACCAAGAAGAGTCGATAAGTTTCCCTTCTACTCAGAACTAAATTAGTGTATTTCAGTAAGATATGAGTACATAGTAGGTAAAACAAGGGAACAAGTGCACGATCATGTATTGCGATGGATGGACTCCAAGCTACAAACAAATGCGAGCAGTGAACAGAGAACGCGTGTTGAAGATTCTACGCTGACAGGCTTCTGCTCTCTATCAGGGGGTAACGATGTAGATGCTACTCATACTATCTATTCTGTACTCTGTATACCAAAATACTTGCGGTAGAGTAGGAGAAGCCTTTGCTGGTACTGCTGCTGCTACGAAGGCAAAATAATATGCGTTACATTATGATTATGCAGACCGCAAATCCATCAAACCTAACAATTCTCTGTTTTACCTGCTTCTTATGTTAATGAATCCTTTGTTGTTTAGTTCTAAGGCTAGGCCGGCTCAATTTTATTCAAAGTTATGCTTGAGCTACTATTAAGGTCTAAGGTGCGAGCGGGTGGTCGCGTAAACTGAACTGATACTTAGTAGATCCTTCGCTGGGTTTTATAAGCGTGGCTATTAATAATTGAGTGCTGTAGTAAAGGCATGTATTAAAACCCGGAGTCTTTATTATCACCATTCCTATAAATGCTGATTGCTGATTCCGAGGCTTGGAGTTTCCTTGAGCTATTAAATTAAAATATCAAAGCCTATTCGCACTGTTCCACAAATATTTTTACCTGACAGGAGCACTTATTTCGAATTAGGCACGCAAATATAGCATATACATATTAGAATTAGAGGGATGGGAGCCTTGAGTCAATCCTTTAATAGAGATTTGAGACGAATTGGCTTTCTCAAATAACGAAAGTAAGTTTGTGTTGACTCTCTTGGCTTGAAGGACCCCGCTTACGTGGGTAGTAGTAGACCTATTGTTCTCTGTTTTAGAATGTGGCATTACCCTATTGTTATTTGCGTAATGAGGATTGGGGATTTCGCAACTTAAACTAAGGTACAAAATAGGGGCTGAGACCGTCAACGACACCTTTCTACTATGCAGGCAGTGCCAAAGTTAATATAGCTAACCCTGACTAAGAGCTATAATTTAAGACCAGGCTAAGCAGCGTATGCATTAGTCCGAAATTACCATTAAAGTACCTTAGTCTTCACTTAAACACGTGCATTTATAGCCTATTTTATATTTAAACCTTACGCTATCATTTTATTTGTTGTTTGGTTCCATGTATTCAGGATCATGGTTTTCTCCAACGTAAGGAACAATATACGTAGCCCGAAATCTGGATCAGGAAAGGCCCTAATTGTTCATTGCCCCACATACATGTGTCTCAGGCAGATGCTCACAGAAATAAGGAACAATGCCTAGACAGATAAAGGTTTCCATCATTCCATGTCAGAAGTGAAACTGAAATAATAAGCCGGGAACGTCGGAGTTTCCTTTATACTGTATTAAAATTGTTATAGGATTCGGGCCAGGATTTCACGTGCACGTGCACGCGAAAGTAATAAAAACAATGCTTCCTTATAATTCTCATTTTTTGCAAGCTCCAAAATGGCTAATTTGAAGAACGCATCACGCAGCCTGTATCCCGTCTCCCGGTACAATTTGCAATCATAAATAAGTACCAGGAGTGAACCAAGAGTCTTGAGTTCTAGTGTATGGCTGATTCAGGTTCCGATCCAGGAGCATCTCTACGTAGCAACATCTGAATCTGAATATTGGCTTTATTGCGAATATTGTTCTCCATCGTATAATTCAATTATCCTCGTGCAACATTTTATTCTGATCCAATGTGTGCTATAAATTCTAATCTGTAAAATTCGACCAGCTGAATATACAATATATCAATTGTGCAGCTATAATATTTAATTTAGCGCGACCATTTCCAATTTTGTCGACCTTTAAATATCATTCTCAAGTATAAATCAACGTTATTTGTTTTCTAGATTGCTGATAGCTAATTATAAATGATAATGTTGTGTATGGCTTCCGTATACTAACCCATGTACATATGTCTGGTGCATGCTAATCCTACATTAGATTGTAATAAAGTTCCATGAGAACGAGAACTTCTCTCCTTCGATTTACGTAAAGACAAAGTCCACAATAATAATATCTATACATAGTAGTTGCCTAGCTGGCCCAGCTTATTTTGATGTTTTCGTAAAGTCTAAATCTAAGTCTAATCGAATTATGTATTCTTGTGAGCCCAGTGTCGAGTGTCTAGTACGCTAAAAAGCTAATAGCTACAAGTTGCACTGCTTGTTGTTTGAATCGTTTTTACTTTTTTTGCCACCAGAAATACAGGTTTTATAC
>JAQFZY010001252.1:0-16869 GCA_034696285.1 Hypogastrura burkilli
TATTGCTGCTGAGTCCTTTCTAGGCTTTCCAGGTGCATCAGACCCCAGATTCCTGCTCCATATAGTGTAGTTGATTGAACGATTGAGTCGAACAGGCGAGTTATCGTTCTCAGGTTAAAGAGCTTGGTTTTTGCGAGGGACGACACAACTGCTCCTTGTGCAGACAGTCCCTTCTTAACAAACTCTGCAGCAGCCACATTAAATAGTCCTGACGATGATAACGTAACTCCGAGATAAGTATACGATTTAAATATCTCGATTTCTGCCGCTTTCCATGTGAACTCACGCTTGCAGGGCCCGCTTCTTCTAAAAATGACGACTTTTGTTTTCCCCAGGTTAATGTTTAGGCCCCTTTCCGTGAGAAATTTGGCAGCTACTTTGATTTTCTGTTGGAGGGTTTCGGCAGTCGGAGCAAGAACTACCATATCGTCTGCGTACATTAGTATATGCACTATTATGGACTTAAGGCGGATTCCGGCAACTTTTGAGGCTTCCAGTGAGTTCACAATACCTTCCATAAAGAGGTTAAAGATTGAGGGGCTTGCAGATTCACCCTGAAGGACGCCTTTCATAATCTTGATGGGGTCAGTTAGACCTTCATGCGTTCTGACTCTTGCGTAAGCATATTTGTACAAAAACATTCGTTACAACAAAGATACGTTCCCATTTTGCCGAGACGCCGATTTCGCTGAGAACAGACCACAACTTGCTATGTGGAGGACTGTCAAAAGCTTGGGACAGGTCGACGAAGCAAGCATACAGCTTCCTTTTCCTCAGCAGTTGCGATTGTATCAGAGAGGACAGTGTGAACACGTGGTCTAAGCAGCTCCTGTTCTGCTGGAAGCCGGCCTGAAATTGTGAGAGTTTTGAATTCATCTTGATCCATGTGTTAAGCCTTTTGTTGAGGATTCCTGTAAATAACTTCAATATAGTGCTAAGCAGTGAGATTGGTCTATAGTTAGCTGTCCTTTCTTGTTTCTTCTATATCCTTTCTTGAGTATTGGAGAAATTTGAGCTTCGCACCATGCATTTGGCACACACCCAAAGTCGAAACACATTTGGAATAGCGAGCACAGCAGAGTCAACAGTGGGGCAGATGACAGACGCCAGACTTCATTTGGAACTTGATCGGTCCCCGCAGCCTTCCCTCGTTTAAGCCGCTTTGACGCCAACTTAATCTCGAACACGTCGAAGGCCTTGTCCAAAATGGGATCTGCAACATAGTCGGCTGGTATTGCTATAGGCTGTACAAGGTAATCTTCTGGGATCGAGTACACGGTAGAATAATGTTGGAGCCAACTGTCCTTGGAAATGTTGTTAGGTACTGCCGGGCGCTTGTGGAGACTTTTGAATGCTGACCAAAAGGATGAGCTATCTTTGTGATTCATAAGTGCCGTTTCGGTTTCATGAGCTGATTGTTCTCTCTTCTCTCTTAGTTTGGACTGGTACTCTGAGTTAGCTACACGGTAGCGCTCCTGCAGGTTGCTGGATAAGTTCGTACTCTAGTTTCGTCTTAGCTGCCTTAGTCTCCCTCTCACGATGATCTTCATTTGACGGCATTCCTTGTCAAACCAGCGTGGGCCGGGGTTGATTGGTTTAGAGGCTCTTTGACAATTGTGCTCAATCAAAGTTTTAGTGATATTCTGAATAAGATCAGAGTTGAGCTTGTTTATATTCGTTGTATGTGGTAGGTGGCTCAGATTTCTACTTACTTCGATAGAGAGGTTTTTAAGGTCAAACTTGGTGACGGGAAAGACAAATTTCTCTTTAGACTTGTATTTTGTACGCCTGGAGTGTGTGCTTAGGAAGGGAAGGTCAAGGGTAAGGGCAATAGGGAAGTGATCGGAATGTGTTAGGTTAAGAACTGAGAAGTGGATCAGTTCATTATCAACCACACTTGAGCCTGGACCAGAGGCGGAGACGAACGTAAGGGAGCCGTCAAGGTCACCGAGAATACTACCATTAGCAATACATAGTCCTGAGTACAATATATGCTCGAGTAATATCTTACCCCTATTGTTTACTTTTGGGTCCATGCTGCATCTACTGGACGGATTTGAGTTCAAGTCCCCAATCCTACCGTTCAGGTCCCGAGGATTACTACTTTTTTTCCTTGGTCACAGAGACAGGAGACTTTGGTGAAGAGACTGGACATAACCTCGGAGTAACTTGCATCCGGTTGCACATATGCAAAAAATACAAATAGGGTAACATTAGGTATAGTAAGTAAAATATAGTTTAAATACTACAATAAATATATTCTAAAATCACTATATTCAGACATTTTTTCCAACCGAACTGGAATCCGGCTGATGGTCGACCATGTGAGCCTTGTCGGGCTTTAACTGTGTGGAGCTTATAGGTCTTGTCTAATTGTGCATACTTACAGTCAACTGTCATCATAGTCTCAGCGAGACAGAAGATTGCCGGGCTTGTCTCAAAAAAATCACTCAGAATTCTTATTTTTAAGACTTTTAACATTATAATACATAATTAGGTTAGAATAGGATTGTACTGTGTCATCATGAGTATTACCTAACTCGGGCCTGCTTTGGCGTCAACCTATATGCTCCTCCTGACTCTGATTGGTACTGCCGTTCCGTTGCTCCCAGCGTATGTGTCTCTCTAGACGGTTCCCAGCTGACAAATCTTCCGTGATTTTAATTTTGAGCCTTTCTGCCCTAGTCCGGCACTGCAAGACGGCTGATTTGTGGGACAGTAGCGGAAAACGAACCTTAACCGGTCTTGTTTTGTTCGGAGCCGGCTTGCTAATTCGGAAAGGGTCATCGATCGTCACGGTAGCTCCGAGTTCGGCTAGAATGGTAGATAATGTTGACTGAAGTTGTGCTGGGCTTTCCCTCTCCACTTCTGGGATTCCGTGGATCAACAGGTTGCTCCTTCGGACTTCGTCCATGAGGCGGTCTCGTTCATGTGTGAGGTTGGTGATGGTCTTTCCCTGTTCCTCAACTGTTTTTTCTAAGTTGTGGAGTTTTGCTTTGAAGGTACAAAGTTCCGACTTGATTTCTGCAACATCATTTCCAATCTGGTCAGTCTGAGTACAAATACGGTCGATTGTGTCATGCTTAGAGATTATTAGGCTGCCAGTTGGTCGAGTGTCGTTGTGGGTTGTGAGTGGGCTGAGTTTGGGGAAGGCGGAGAATTCGCCAGGCGGGTTCTTTTCTGCCCTTGTATTTGCTCCGCTGGAGTGCCGAATAATGAGGCCATTATATTCGGTTGCTTTGACTTGTTTTGGGGTGGTGTTCTCATTGTCTTGGTGTGAGGAGGTGTTGTACACTTTGTGTTGGGCATGGGTGACCGATTTGCCAGCCGTATGGACTTGGTCTTGGATTCAATCTGGACTGCTCGACTTTCTTCTCTCCAACTCTGGACTCCAGTCGAAAGGACTTGGACTGATTCATCTGCCCCGACAGCTGACGACTATAGCCGGCACCTATATCCTGTGACAGCAAGGGAAGAAGAGGGGAGAGCTCTCCTGCCCCAGGCTATTTCTCTTCAGCCTCCGCTATTTCACAACACAATTTGAAATTTCCAGAAATTCCACCAAATTTCACAAAGTTTGGCACAAATTTGTAGGTGATTGAAGTGACGAGAGCCAGGGCTTCAGTTTGGCACTATTCACACCTTTGTGCGATGACTGAGGCGAAAAATAAAAATAAAAATTGACAAGAGCGAAAATGGGTACGTGTGCTCTGTCTCCCCGCCAACCGTTGCGTTGACCGCAATTAACTACGAGCAGTTAATTACTAAGCTAGTCCCCGGTGTTAAAGTGCCAGGCCTATTTGCCGCAACTTATCTCTGACTCTTTTGCATGCTATAGTTTGGGCTGCCCTATTCCTTACAGTATGACATTACCACTGAGCTCAAATGGTTGTTCTCTAATTATATGTCCAAAATTCTAAAATTAGCGTATAACCAATGTACTCCGTATTTTTCTAGCTACATTGACTTTAGCTCTCCTATCGTTATTACAAAATGTACAAGAAATAGGACTTATTACAGCAGGAGATCATTTAAGCATATTTCTACCGAGCTATGGCTTAATATTGACGTATCTATTTGTAATAGTCTTAATTGCCGAATTTTTAAGAAGAACCTAAAATCAATGTACTTAAATATTCAGGAGGTTGTATGTATGCCTGCTGAAGATTGTGAAGACGTGTGTAATCTCTCATGTATCGATTCCGTTGTAAATGTAGTATCTTACCCTGTATGAATTGTACCTATTTGTCCATTGTAATGTCCTCAAATTTTGTACTTGTATTAACCTCTTGTTATAGTGTTTAAATGAATAAATAAATAAATAGCCTTGTCGCTCTCTTTTCGTCAGTTAACAATTAGGGAGTGGACATATGTGGCAGATCCGGTCCTGATGGACCTTTTGGTGGATGTTTTCCCGCCAAAGCATCTCGCTTCCCGGTTGAAGGGAGCCAGACACTCTAAAGAGGACAAAAGTCAGATGGCTACTCGTATGTCCGCATCCGCGACCTTGGCTTGAACCTGACGGGATAGTTTTAAGAATATGGTCAAAACATCCGTTGCCAAGATGTATATCCAGCTTAAGTCACATTTAAATGCGTTGGACTCATTGAATCACGCTAAAGCAGATCCGTCCACTTGGCTATACCCACTAGTCTAGTCAAGCCTGCCATTCGAAACTATAATGAGAAAACTCGCCACACAAGAAAACTTGGGAGGGAAGCCCATTTTCGAAGAAGGATGGAAGTAAGAAAATACTCCTAAGTCCAAGCTGGACTATCTCATGGAATTTTTGGACGAAGAAGTAGAAAGTGAGCAAAGGATTGAATTGGCTAATTCTGCTTTCGAATATCTGGATGTCAATGAACCTGGCTCCGCGAGAAGGGCGTTGAACGGGTGAGGCGACGGAGAGAGAAGAGTGACATCCCGACCGCGGCGGGTTTCTATTCTGGTCAAACCAAGGCCTGTATCTTCTGTGACATGCCACTTGTTAGCAGTGAGTGCATTGCTGCTCAGAAAATTTCATTGGATGAGAAGAGGGCGAAGATTATGTCCAAGAAAGCCTGCTTCAAGTGCCTGATGACAGAGCACAGTGCTAACCCGTACGATAGCGTTCTGCAGAATTCTGCAGAAAACTCGTCAACTTCCACCTCTGCGTGAAATTATCTGCAGAATTGTGTAGAATTTTGTAGAATTTTCTCTGCAGAAAATTTCACGCATAAATAATCTTTCAAACTTTTTCTGCAGAATTCTCTCTGCATAAACCTGCAGAATTGTGCAGAATACTTTCTACAGAATAAATCACGCACAACGATTTACTTAAAACAGTTAGCAGGTGATGGTTAACCATCAAATCTGCTCCTGTTCAAACGTACGCTAAGATTATTAGTTACACCGTACATAGTAATCGATACTAAAAATAATTTTTGTGTAACGCGAAAAGAAAATGTCAAATTTGGACATGGGTATTTATTTACAGTTACAAGGTATTAAAATGAATAGGCATGTTAATGCCTAATTATTATTTGTGACTTGATATTTCTTAACCACGGTCACAAGACAAAGTCACGATTACATACATTTCCCATAATGCTCCAAATCCATTACGTTATTTACCTATTATACGTACTCAGTATAGAAAATCTGGTACAATATATTACGAGAAGCGGAAATTACCGGTTCTGAAACAATAATGTATTCTTGCGATGATTGACTAATATTTATAATTCTATGATATCCGCGTTGGGCTTAAGGACTTGGATTTTTCTTGAAAGTTTAATGCACTAATCTTTTAGTGGTAACAGTAACTATTCCGGTTTCAAATATAATTCAGCTGTTCAACTCATTTGACTAATAACAAAATAAATACAAAAACTGGGTATCCTCCTACTTCTAATATTCGGGCCATTGTGAGTAAATTACGTGTAGTTAGTAGTCTACTAGTGTCTACTCTAGGTTGAAGAGATATTGATAGTTTTAAAAACAATTCGAAGTCTTTGAAGAGTAATACAAAGGTACTTGGTACTTGCTAAAGTATTAGTATGGACTCTGGAGAGGAAGAACTCAAAGCTGCGAGGATGGCAAGTTGGTAAAACAGAATTTCAGTATTTAAAGTTAAGCAATAATGACAGCTTAGTATGTTGGATGGGTGACGTGGTACGTATAGCTGTAGGAGTTGAACACAGGAGTGGGGCTGTTTTTTTTTATCTCATCATACTTTGCAGAATACTTTCTGCAGAGAATTGGAACATATTTTCTGCAGAAAAAATTCTGCGTGGGATTTTCTGTAGAGAAAGTGTTCCAATTTTCTGCAGAGATGTGCGTGAACTTCTCTGCAGAATTCTGCAGACCACTTCCATACGGGAAGTATTCCAAGGGTCATGTGAGTTGTCATATTTGCAGCAGAAGTCACTACACAATCATGTGTCCAGGTCCGAAGAAAGAGGCTGAAGAGAAAACTGTCCATACTCCGACAACACAAAGTAACCTCAGCAGCTATAGGGAGATTCTGTTGCCGAAACCTGCTCGCTACACTCGTTAATGGCGGCCGCGGGAAGACAGTTCGAGTTATGTGCGACACTGAGGCTCAACACTCGTACATAAAGAAGGAAACGGCGGAAGAGTTGGCGCTCAGACCCACTGGCACAGTCTAGTACCGTCACATATATTTGGCAAAAGGAATTACGTTGAAGAGCACAGCAAGTTTGTGATTCAACTTGAGAGATTGGGTCCTGAGATGGGGTGCCTGGATAGAAGAGCTTAAGCGAAATAAGATTTGGCTGTCAGATGTGGCCTCAGGAACTCTGAGATTTAAGTTTTGGTCGGAGGCAATGTTTATGCAGATATTTTTACTGGAAAAATTCACGAGTTGAATAATAGACTGGTGGCTGTGGAGACAGTTGGGCTGGACACTGTTCGGAGGTCAAAAGGGAAAATCCGAATCACTACACTATACTCATCTCGCTGTACGTTGGAGCAGCCGAGATCTCAAACTTGTGGGACTTAGACACTTGCAATTACGGACCCTGTGGAGCACAAGACCAAGCTGGAGAAGGAAGAAAATGGAGGATACAGTGTCAAGTTACCGTGGAGTGAAGGTGCTCAAGATATTCCAGACAACAGAAACAGCCAAAGAACGTCTTGTCCAGGCATAAGAGAGTTGTGGACACAGCGGACAAGTTTGTGGTAGAGAAGCTCTGGAGCTCACTTTACGTGGACAATCGTCAGTTAAGAGTGTACGAGAGTATCTAGACTTTCGTGAAGTGTCCACTCGAGTCCTAACAGGACGCCAAGATGGAGTTAAGATCGTGGGAATACGGGTCCGATGAAAGCTCCAGAATCTGCTGTCCTACCATGGAGCAACACTGCAGAACCACCCTCCTCTCAATCGTCTCTGCTGGACCTCAATCTCATAGTGCTGGACCTCAATTGAGACTAAGGACAAGGCTCATGATTGACTTAGAGATCCCAGAGGCCCCAAAGAAGGCTACAAAGGGAAGCATTCTCTGCATTATCCACAAGATATTCAATCGCATTGGTTTTACTACGCCTGTCTTGCTCTAACCAAAAATTATTCTACAGGAGGTCTGGGCACAGGAGGTTACATGGGATGAGGAGCTGAATGAAGATATCACGGGCAGATTCCAAACATGGGCAAATGAGTTCGTGTTTTTAAAAGATTTGTGCATTCTATGACACATAAATCCATACAACGCTTGGAGTGAAGATCTGTGAATTCACGCTTTTTGTGACGCAAGTCAAGATGCATATGCCGCTGTGATTTTCCTAAGAGCCAGCTCAAGTGAAGGTAAGAGTGTCAGGTTTCTCCACGAAACGAAGGCACGAGTGGCTCCGAAGTCAGAAAGGAGCGAAGATTGTCCATCCTGAGATTAGAGCTCATGGAAGCAACCATTGGAGCTCGGCTGACACATGCGGCTAAGCAGGCCATGGATTGGGATGGCTACATACCTACCTACTTCTGGAGTGACTCCGCCATAGTAGTTGCCTGGATATAGCGTAACGACAACTGGGGGATCTTCGCTGGCAATCGTGTAAAGGAGATCCTTTCACTCAGCGATTCAAAGGACTGGATACATGTGCCTGGGAAAGAAAATCACGCTGATCAGCCGTCAAGGGGATGTTAAACAGTCCAGTTGCTCAGTTCAATATGTTGGGAGGGTTTGGACTGGCTCTACAAAGATGAAGAAGAGTGGCTAGTTTCCAGGACGAGGGAGGACTAATCCGAGTCATGTCAAAGCTTACTTACCGGACTGACTCAATGGAATTTCGTAACCCATTCGTCACTCAACTGATTCAGTATCTACATCAGACATGCTGTCACAGGGGAACTCAAGTTGCCCTCTGTGAGAAGTAATGGATCCTCCAAGGACGAAGAGCGGTCTCCAAGGTGATCCGAAACTGCACCCGATGGTCAAGATATTCAGCTCAGAGCCTAACAGTCGAACCAGCAGCTTTACAGAAAAACCGTATCGAAGCGGTGGAAGCGTGGACCTTGTTGGACCTCTGTTCCTGAACGATGGCTCTAAATGTTGGATAATATTGTTTACCTGCGCAGTGTACCAGGCAGTACATATGGATCTCGCCAACTCGCTGAGTACCGAAGCAATCGTTTGATTAATGCAAATGGACGACCTAGTGTCATCTACAGCGACAATGGGACGAATTTCGTGGGTTCAGTCAATCTGTTTCGCAAGATTAACTGGAAGAAAGTTGAACAGGCCTCCCAAGTCAAACAAATCCAATGGATCTTCAATCCTCCGAGTGCTGCGTGGTGGGGAGGATGGTGGGAGCGCCTGGTACGTTCCGTTAAGGACCTACTGTGGAAGATGCTGGGAAGAGCCAAATTGACCTATCACGCGTTGCGAGCCTGTCTGTCTGGAGTCGAAGCAACCATCAGGAGTCGTCCGCTCACCACAGTTACAGAGGACGTGGACGATGTCAAGCCGCTGACCCCAATGATGTTTGCAAGAACCGTTCCGTTGCCTGAGTTCCCGGAAAGGCAGAACATTCCACCCGGCGAACTGCAGGACCGGTTCAAGATGGTGCAGGAGCTCAAGAAAGATCAGGATCAGGCTCGAATCCGGAAGGAAGATTTGTCACTGTTGGTCCAGAAAGCAAAGGAGAGGAAGTCTAAGACCCCGGAAGTTGGTGAAGTCGTACTAGTTGGATCAGATGACAAAAAACGGTTCGACTGACCCCTGGGAAAAATTACGGAGCTGATCCCTGGAAGAGACGCCAACATCCGAACAGCTAAGGTTCAGGTTCTGATGAAGAAATCTGACGGTAAGGAAAAACGTCCTGGCCTGGGGACAAACTGAAGTACAAGATGCGGATTCTGACCAGACCGCTGCAGCGTCTGTACCCCCTGGAAATCAGAAAAGCCGAGGAGGAACCACAACTGCAGAAAACCCAGAACTCGGACGTCGGACAGATGTCTGAACCTCAAGACGAAGGGAAGACCACAAGATCCGGTGACTACCCCATGAATCGTGCACATGCTCAATCCCCAAGCTTAGAACTTCAAATCCGCTTCTATCTTATGTGTAATGCTCCTTCTCAATAGTAAAATTTTTATATGAAATATGCTCTTGTATTTTTGTTGGGTTTAATTACGGTTGGGAGAGAATTCCTGATCTCACAAGTCATATGCAAAGTATTTAAGATTTTAGTGAGAATTTTTTCCCCGGTGGAGGATATGATTGTATGAAATTTTCCAGGAGAATATTTTCGAAAAGTTGAAATTTAGTTGAACTAAGAATTTTTGAAATCGGGGATCAAAATTTCTAAAAGTATTTTTAAGCTTGGTTGGAAGGGACTTCTTATATGTGAAATATAGGTTAATTCAATTTTCATTTGTAAATTACGATTTTACGTAAACAAAAAAAATACATTTTTTGATTTTATGAAAAAAATATGCCGTTATTTCTAAATTTTGAAAACTTCACAGCCCGTGTTTTGGAAAATCTAATTTTTGGTAACATGTAGTATCATGCTAGAAACATTTCCTGAAAGTTTCAGTTCTTCCTTTGTCTGGGCTCAGAAGTTATGAATTATTTTAAAATTGTTGCCCGAGGGCATAGGTCCACCAGTCGGGTATGTCCTAGGTCGTAGTGGTGTGGATTTTGCCTGGTTAATGAACTCATACTATTTGAAGGGTAATACGACTACTACGGGCAGATATATTTTAATCAAACCGGAATATATGCATTAAGGCCTAAACACCTTGGCAAACTGTCTCGTGTGCGATTCCTACCAGGTGCAAATTTTATTTGGAAAAACTTTTGTTTGTGGCCAATTATTTTCGCTAAAATTAGGAAAATTTTAAGGTATCGCTCATTCGAATCCGTGCAGTAGTTCCAGAGTAGAAAGCGGACATACATACATACATACATACATACATACATACATACATACATACATACATACATACATACATACATACCTAGTCTGTTCATAAGTAGGGAAGATTGATAAACGCTCGTTTACGCACGTACCTTTAGTCGAAGACTAGATATACCGGAATAGTCAGCCGTTTACAATTGTAAACCACGTCACTTCAAAATTTAGCAGCTCGCGCAATCTGCTCAAAAATTATGGGATGTTTTGGTAATCCTGGCCACACCATTTCTCCATAAAATAAACAACATCTCCACTAGATAGAGTTCACTGTCTCTCCGCGAAAATTGTTTGTTGGTCCGAAAACAGGCCAAAAACTGGCAATTGTCACGGAAATGATCAATGGTTTACAAATGTAAATGGAGTTCTACACACGCATCGAGTTGGCCCAGTGCGGTACAGTGTTGTCAACTCATATTATTGTGCTTGCCTCATGTATCACTCATATAACTTAGGTAGACTTGGCAACACTGACCGGTTTACAAAAGTAAACCATTTACCGTAAAGTTTTCGAAAGTGCTAACCTAACTAAAAATCAATGTTTCCGGAAAGTTTCCTAAAGTTTCCGACCCTAATCTAACTTTAAATCAATGTTTCAGGAAAGTTTTATGGTGTTTCCGAACCTAGCCTAATTAACTCAATGTTTCCTGAGTTTCCGGAAAGTTCCCGAACCTAACCTGACTTAAAATAAATGTTTCTGGAATTTTTGCTAATTGTTAAACGTTAATTGCGAAACTGTTGTCTTAAAGAATTTCAATTAGGCACCGCACGCACTACTTGGCCCGTCCAAATCCGATCCGACCTTTATTGTCTTTAACAATTTGAATTTGGCGCCGCTGACACGCTCGAACGTGATTGGCTGGGCTCCCTCACAGACCCGAGCGAAGACGATGTCAGTTGGAAATATTAAAAATTTTCTTAATATTTCCCATTGTGCGTCAGTCCTGAATTCGATCGAGATTATAAACAGTCTTAACTGATAGAAACCGCGTTCTACAATACAAAAAGATACGATATATGTGCAACGCTTAAATAAGTGAGGTAATATGGCAGGCGTATAGTGTTGCAGAGCTTATCCTGAACTGAAAGAGCTCGGACTTATGAACTTTTGTTATTACTGTTAAAATACAGTCAATTGTTTTTATAATACGTCTCGAAATAAGGATCAATTTTTACAAACCGTACAAATGCATGCATTCAGTTTCAAACCGAACAAGTTATGGAATGCTTATGGACTTATGCGTGTATGTCACGCATTGTGCCGACGGGAAGGAGGGGACCAGAGACGAGATCTGAGGGTCCGTCTATAGACTACATATACATACCCAAACAGAGGGCTTACACACTTTGTCCAGCTTACACTGGGCAGGCGTAGTCATAATATTTAGGGGTGTCTTCGACGCCAACACAAAATATTACAAGACAGAAGCCACAGGGATTTTGTCTTTTAGTTCTGTATACGATTTCCGCAGGGAATAAACGAAACACCTTGTCTAGAGCCTTCCCTTGCCATGCCTTAGTCTACGCACTTTATTGTATAGTGCCGGTTTGACTCCGTCGTCCATAGTTGTTCCTGCCGGTGACTTGTAGGGAAGCAGAATATGAGGACAGGACAGACCACTCCGCCTACCCAGGGGAGCCAGCCGTGTCCTCCGCCCACGTCCGAGGTCATCGGTAGCAGAACCGGAGTCGGGAACTAAGTCAATGCGGTGTCAAATATGATAATCAAAAGCATACATAGCAGTTGTGAGTAGGCTAACAAGAGAACCTGACAACCTTTGGAGACTTAGGGTCAAAGGACAACACTTTAGGCTACCGTGAGGAAAACCCGCCGAAAAGTCCCAGCAGCCTCGCAGCATAAATAAAGCAGACTAACGCAGATGATAAAATTTCCAAACCATACATGTGTGCCATATTTAAAGAAGTCGAAAAGACTAACACAGATGATAAAGTCTCCAAACCACACACCAGTATTCCATGCATAAGTAGAACAGACAAACCTGTACGACATACAAGTGTATGTAATGCTATAAAGAGTAGATTATATGCATAATGTGTTCAAGTTAGGAAATGATTATGTGTTTAGTCAAGTCCGGTGAAAAGAGCCAGGTTCGCTTTTTTGCTTCCCAGCGTTTGACTCCATTTATGACGAAAGGCGTTATAAAGTGAACGAAATTTTGTTTGTCTTAAGTTTCGTTGTATGTTAACTCGGTTTAGAAGGTGCGGGTAGAACGGTTACGTCGAGGCGAAGCAGATTTGCTCTAATTATACACAGTTATCTATTAGATAAAGGAAGCAGTTTCGATGTCGTCGGACAGACAGACGGACAAACCAAATGCATATACCTCTTCACTATGTTAACGCGGTAATAACGGTCGGACAAGCAAAACGTTAACAGGAGAGGTACCCCTAAATCGGTCTCTCTGGTTTCCGCCAATTCCCCCCGGATCGTAAGATCGGGTAACCTGCTAGTTATTTATAACTTGTCTGCGTAGAGACATTTTACGGACACAATTTTTTTTAAATTTTAAAGTCTAAATTAGACGTACAAGGTTGCCGAAACTACACCGAACTTGTATTTTTAGAGAAAAAATAAAATAAAGTAAAATCTGAAAGAATTAAGTAACTATTCAGTAAAGATAATAAGAGAAAATATTTTTTTCATACTTATACTACGATGTACAAAAGGTATCCCAAGATTACGTAACAACTTTTACCAACTAGTATGCTACCAAAGGTGAGGTCCATGAATCATGCGACTAGTTTCTTCTTGAAGACAAAACATTACTGTACACATTCGTCCTCAATTTGTCTCGTCTAAGAAGACCCCTGTAACCGTTTACAGGGTGATTCTGAACGACGTGTCTGATTAAAGTTCTCAAACTGTTTTGGAATCTGAAGCGCTTGTACTAAATAAGCACTGTTGTGTGTGACGGAATTAACACAAATTAATGGGACTCATACAGGATGACCTCATATGTGTGTACTTGTCGGGAATGATGGTATGTCGTCGAGTGACCTCGGGTTGTTCGAGTGCTTAACGCGTTTCACCGGAGTTTCAGAGCTTGAGGATGAACAACGTTGCGGGGCTCGTCACCAACGGATGACATATACATGGTCCCTGAATATGGCTTCAAAACATATGCGCAATGCATCAGTCTACAGTAATCTTACCCGTTGGTTGTACACGGATACCTGGAAGAATACTTTTGACACCCATAACCGAACCAACTTAAAACTTTTCGCAAAACTCATTTTTCCCGAAAAAGTAAATTAGGCTCCACGCTCTGATCCCGTTTAACTTTGGAATGTGTCCCTGCCCCACTCTAATTTTTAACATGACAGTAGAGCTGATCAAGCCAGAGAACATGATGTGACTTTTGACTTGCTGCATACTGTTTATCTACAATTCCTAAGCCCACTCCGATTTTCGGTGTTTTGTTTACACTTAAAACTTGATTTTTGAATGTCATACATTCCAGCCACCAATGCATGGGAATGGCTTACACTAAGTCCATGAAAGTTGTCTTATGCTATTGTGCTATGTTTTTAGTACCTCCATGCCAGAGCTCACAGTCTCAGGTTGCCCCTATGTCTTTAAAACAATAACTCAAAACTGGTTAAGTAATCTCGGGACTCCTTGTGTACTAGTGCCACTTATTCTTGTGAACTAGTGCCACTTATTCTTGTGTACTAGTGCCACTTATTGTTATTGACTAGAACTGACGAATTAGCTGTATGTAATTAATCCTTATTTTAGGAAAAGAGTATATTCAACATCTATAATATCATTAGGATGATACCAATTTGGTTATGTCATTTTACATGCCTACCATA
Source organism: Hypogastrura burkilli (assembly GCA_034696285.1). Taxonomy (NCBI): domain Eukaryota; kingdom Metazoa; phylum Arthropoda; class Collembola; order Poduromorpha; family Hypogastruridae; genus Hypogastrura; species Hypogastrura burkilli. The sequence goes on from JAQFZY010001252.1 coordinate 14,251, forward strand.
CTTATATGTGTACATGTACATATATGTATTTTCTCTAACCTAACTAAACGCTGGAATAAAGTTCATTTCAATAATATAAATACTAGGTAAAATCTTATAAAACAATGTGAAAGTGTTTGTGTTCTCATAATAGGGCTATCTATAGCCTTAAAAAAACTCAATTCTGCGCAGCGGTAGACATTGGACTTATGCGAATCCGATCTGAGTACTGCTGTCTTTATTTTGTTTTTTGTTTTAGAACGTACCGTTGCTGGAAATTGACGATACGGATGGTATAAACGATTCTGTTATTGAAAAAATGTGTGTTATACCCGGACTCAATAAAGAGCTGATAACCCAGTCAGTACTAGAGCGACGATTTGACCACGTCACCGCCATCTATGATCTTCTAACGACATCTTCTGAAGACGAACAGCAAGAACAATTCATGGTTCAATTTTCTGCTCAACGAAAATCATCCATTATCACTGGTATTGTTGAGAAACAAGACATTTTGCCTGAACTCTTCCTAAATGATTCACAGTTTTATGAAAAGGTACGACACGTGACATATTGTGCCCCACGAGTGTATAGGAGGACCTATGTTAGGTTTCGACCACTCAAATAAATAAGTTAGCTTAGGGATCGGAAAATCAAAATGAAATGTTGTGTACTTATTTAGTAGTAAGGTGGACGTTCAAAATTACAGATTTTTAGGTTCATAGGTTTTGTAAAAAAAAATAGTTAAATATAACTAGGTTTTGAAAAGATACCTAATATGAAATCAATTTTGCGAAAAACGGAAAAAGGCCGAACGGAATAATGTACCAAAGATTATCCGTGCTAATTTTAGTGACGATTGGGGCACAAACTTCCTCAATATCTTCGGGGGAATATGAATTGTGAGTTTCCGGTACGTAAGAAATAAAATACCCTGGTATTCTAGTATACTGGTTCCGGAATTTTTACTTTATGCTGAAAATACCCGCAAGGTCAACCTGACTAAGTTAAGTGAAGAAATCAATCTTTCCAAAAACGGAAAAAGGTATACCGAGATAATTTACAAGAGAATATTCATCTAGATTTTGAGGAGTTAATATTATAGCTGCCCCAAAAATATTAAACGTGTCCCTCAAAAGTATTTTTTTTAAATAATGAAACGTACCGAAAAAGTAATAATCCGGTCCCTCCAAAAAATGAAATTAGCCGAAGAATTATTTAAACTTACCTAAGCAAAATAACGCACAGGATCTAATAATGGAATGGAATTAATTGATTTATATAACCAATGTAAAACAGCTGCAGAGTACTGTATATTATACACTGAGATTTTTATAAAGTGGGCCGTTTCGCCGGCTTTAATTTGAGCAGGCCGAATAACCTCGTACTAAATCAGGTGCATACATGTTTCAGCTAGCCCCACCCCTCCTACACGGGGAGAATGGAGTGGGGCTACGTGAAACCTGTATGAACCTGATTTACCATGAGCTTATTTGACCTGTTTAAATTAAATCCGGCGGACCACGCACTTTAAAAAACCTCCCTATAGTTAGGTTTTAGATAAATATTTTTAGACCAAAAGGTCTTATGGGATGATCTTGTCCGTCTGTGTCTGTCTGTCTGTCTGTCTGTCTGTCTGTCTGTCTGTCACACTTGAAATTGCTCCGTACAACTCAGATGTAATCACGCATTATAAGACCCTCTTTGCTCGATGGCTGCTTCTTTTTTCTAAGTCTAATTTGAGTTTAGTCCCCGTAAATTTATATACACGTGATGCTTGGTCTACTGCGTATTGTGATTTGAGTCTAAATAATAAATCTGATAAAAGTGCCACAAATCTGAGTGTTTCGGAAGTTTTAAATACGTTTAGTAAATTAGAAAACTTTTAGGTGCAGTTTGATATGGAGTTTCACATCGTTCGAGTTTATATACAAATGATGCTTGGTCTACTGTGCGTCGTGTAATTTGAGTTTACATATAAATATACGTTCTACGCTTATACATGAATCGCTTAACATATTATTATGTTTCTAAGAATTAAACGTGCTTAGTCAAGTGCATGAGTGGAGCCATGTCCACAATTTTGCTTCTCAGGATATGACTAGAAATATATTGTAAGGCGTTATTTGCCAAACTACAGCACCCAGACTCACAGTCACTATCCAGATCCACACTTCAATATGAGCGTGAAGGATTATTGTTTGTTTTTATTTTTAGAAGGTTAATTTCCCTTCCTCCTTTGCTTATATATGCAGATTAGTTATCATTTACAGCATTAAAGTACTTTGCATAGGTATACTCATTAATTTCTACATCCGAAAATGCTTCATTATATCATTATATTATACTTTATTACATGCAATGAGCAAATTATTTAGGATAGGTATTCAATTACATACTTGTTTACATACATCCTGTGTGTTATTTTGTTTAGGCAAGTTTAAATAATTCTTCGGCTAATTTCAATTTTTTTAAAGGACCCAATTATTACTGTATTAACGCAGGAAATGCGGTATATAGATTTGGTTTGTCTGTCCGTCCGTCTGTATGTCTGTCCCCCTGTTGATAGAGCGAGTGATCGTGCATCAAAATTCTATATGAAAAGACGCTATAAGAAGAACACTCCGCAAAGTAAATGCT
>JAQFZY010001253.1:0-16862 GCA_034696285.1 Hypogastrura burkilli
GCCAGAGTGGAGCATTGGATTTTAAGAATCTACGCAAAAAGTTGAGTCTAGAGCCGTTGACCCCATGGTCGTACGTTCGCTTGTGCTCATATGATCTCGTCCTGTGTTATAGAGATAGGGCGTTCTGGACTAAATATAATAGTATATTGTTAAATACTTTCAGTCCATTGATGTATAATTCCTTCCCAATCAATAACAAGGCATCAACGGGCTCGGATTGACGAGAAGAAGGATTTCGTGATGAAAAGGCATAATATATGTAAGTATGAAAATTTAAATAGTAATGGTTGAAAGTTGAAATGCCTTTTAAAAATCCGCTTTGTATGCATTATCACTATGATACCAAGTCCGGAAAGAAAGTACCGTGGAGCGTCTGGGGAAACTTCCCATTAAATTCCACCCTTGCAATTTCCGTAAATGTTTTCCCGTCAAGTATGACCAAATAGTCAGGTCGTGACGGGTCATTCGAACTGACGGCAGACAAAACGCACCCATCGTCTTCCGCTGCTTTCGGGTCAGGGTTCGGGACAAAAGTGGCTTCTCCGCAAAATTCATTTGCCACACTTGTGCTCCAAGTCACTGCCTTGACGGTTTTGACGTTGATTTTACAAATCTATAGTTCATCATTCAATGTATGAGTTGAAAGTTAAAAGCTCCAAATGAGTTGCATATGTCGTACTATGTACTCACCGAGTTCTTGTAAAATCCTTCATCGTACATTCCGGATCCATAGAAATACTTGTAAGGTCTTCCAGCATATCGAGGATTCGTTGTAGGCAGCTCACATCCGGGCTCAGCAAAGGCTTCACCGTAAAGGATAATTGAGTCCCCTTTCCTTACGGCTTTGGCTGTGGTGTCCAGGCTAATGACCAAGTTGGTTCCTTCTGTTATAGCCTGTACAATAATTCCTTGTCAAATCGCTTATTTAGAACCAGCGTTAGTTAGGAAGTTCAACGACTTAATATTAGTGCTACCGAAAATTACCCCATATGCATAAAATATGCAAATGAGCAAATATAATGTTGGACATACATTTTTCAGCAAGTCATTTATTACCTTAAGCGTTTCAAGAATGGGCAGGACAAACCTTCGAGGCTGTGCAGGGTCCTTCCCGCTATATTCATTATTCCTCAGTTTCTCTAGCTTCATTTTTCGGAAAATTGTTGGACCTTCATAGGTTGCGACGTCAATAACGATCTGACCATCCTCTTCGTACGAATTAATGTAATGAAACACGAAGTAGGACTGGCTCGTAAAGTATTTTGTTTTGAGGACTCTCCCAGTTGCTTTCTCGATAACGTAGAACCTATTCTGAAGTAGGTATAGGTACAGTAAATGGAATCAGGTCTTAAATTTATGCCACAATTTGGTTGCAGTTTGCTACCTTAATACTGGGATCCCATTCCAGGGTATCTACAATGGACTTCCCACGTATCCCAATCTGGGCCATTTTCACACAATTAACTAGGTAGGGCTGCTCCATAAATATAACGTAGTTCTGGGTCATGGTGAACCCGTGGTTGTAGGACAAATGTGTTGTCCAGGAGGACGGGATTGTGGCAATCACTTTGGCCTTCTGCAGAGCTGGAAAGCATTTAGAGGAATTGCAAATCGGAATTATGCTGTAGTTACCGGACTATAGCTTTTCAAATACCTACCTTCGACTGCATTGCCAGGCTCTGTTACCGGAATTTTGACCACATGGTACTTGAGGCCGGAAAATACTGTAGCCCCAATATTCCATGTGACCCCGTCGGAATCCGTGATCGGATGGGCCGTGTTGAGCATTGTACCACATAGCTTCGAATAGTCGTGCTACATTTTTGACAAGACTGATTAAACTTGGGTTTAAATTAAACAATTTAGTAGGAATTAATTTTATAGGATTTAGCAAGCGGAGTCGAAAAGCTTCATGTCTGCACTCTGCGCTACCTTTTCTTTTTTGAGCAAAGTTTCCGGATCTATTGAATGTATGAAGCAGGTTTCGGAGGCCGAGAACACTTGATCCCCAATTTTGTATAAGGATCCCACGTTGTTGTCCGTTAGGTCCGTTGGTACCTTTGGTAGCATTAAATACACGCAAAATTGCATTTACTTATGAAGCCTAGTGCCGTACAACTTACAAGGGTTGAAAAGATTCGGGAAAATATGCTCTTGGTTGTGTCGGGATAGGCCCGGGTCCCGAATTCCGCAAATACGGGTTTCCCGCAGATCATGGCTTTCCGGTAAGCCTCAGAGTCCAGGATCCTTTGAGTTAGCGTGACCTTAGAGGAATATTTAATCGATCACCAATTAATTCGAAATCTCTCACCAATTAGAGCAGATATCTTCACCAAGGTTTTGAAATATTTCAAATAAGAGATTTTTAATTCCGTTAATTAGTGCAAAATAAATAATCGTTTCCTCATAATAAGTTTCAAATGAATGGTGAGTAATTTGCTGTATTTGGTGAGGAAATCTGCTTTAATTGGTAAGATTTCGAATTATTGGTGATAGTTTAAATGGCAGCAGCATAAATAATTTGTAAGCTTTCCAATTGTTGCCAATTTTAAATTTCGTATATCGTCACCTTCCCATTCTTAATCTCAATTTTGCAAATCACGGCCATCCCGTCAAAGAAGTAGTTGACCGTGAAGGGGGCCGCAGGACTGCCCCAGTCATATATTCCGGGCCCAATCCGCATAAATCTCCCTTGGAGCCAAGTTGGAATACGACCTGGAATTTACATATATATATATATATCTATATTAGGCATTGTGACTGTTACCAATACTCTGTATGTGAGATGTGATGTGACCTGTGACCTTCCCCTGAACCGGAACTACGTACTCCCTGGCATTGGTGAAGAGCTGGGCGATCTCCGGCATCCTCGTCCTATAGGATACCTATTACAATTTACGAGCACACGTGCTATTGATACAAAGTGGGAGTAACTATGATGATGAGCTAAATACTAGGATCTTCTTGTGCTTAATGGAACTGACATGGAAATGACTAATCACAGGAGTCAGGCTCACTCACACTACTATCATGAGCCAACAGAATGCTATATGTACCTTATTTTATCGTCCAGAACTGTTCCGACTACAGACCCAGGCAGTCTTGTACTGAATATTCAATTAATTCCACTCAGGTCTCTCCTACAGTTTATATCTGAGTTGTAACTGGGAAACTTGCATGGCTCATAATGCACATTTACACTTTGAATTTAAGGTCATCAAAAGCCAATGTTCTATACTTTGTTTTGCAGAAAGTTGTGTATGTAGATTTTATTAGGGAGCCGGCTTCCCACGCTGGAACTATATACTTGTATCTTGTATTATGCAGATTATGATCATTACTTGAATTTCGCATAGTGAAATGCTATGCAAATTTTATTGAACCAGGGACCGGAATTGGTGCCGGGTGCTACCATAGATGCTGAAGCCGGGAGCCATGAAATGGTTGAAGAAGCTAGCAGCTACGTAAAATGGGTTCAAGTTCAATCTAGTCCATGAGCTCAATGAATCCACTTCTAATCGTATCGTAATTCTATACTTATGACATTATGTCACCAGGCACCCACCAGTACTATTCCGGACGTAGCGTAATGGGTATCCCATTAGTTCCAGTCTTTGATAACCTGGTTGACCTGAGGCACATGAGGATCTAAAGGGAGGTGCGACGGTTCCTGAATCCTGAATCCTGCTCTCCGAGTCATTCGGTCATGCTCGTAAAGGATCCTCCTTCACTATCACTACTGCAGGAAGCATCTGTGCTGGTCCTAGTACTATCCACTATCTTTATTCTCAGTTCCGGATACATTAAATAGATAGTTTGGACTTGGGCAGGACTTCGGCTTTTTTTGTTTTATTAGACATGACCACGGAAAAGTTCATCAAACTTATCAAGAGGCAGGAAGAAGTATAAATCAAGTGTGTAGGTACTAAGGCTATCCTAAGATTAATGACTTTTTGTTGCACTGGGACTACGGTCCGGGACATTGAACATCCCCACAAATCGTGACCTTAGCATACTTCCATCCATCCTCTGTCCCTATCCCTACTCTACTGCATATCACAGTGATACATTTAGGCATTAAGGCTACAGGAAGCCCAATAAACATATAATAGTTGGTAAGGCTCTTAGGTCCTCCGTCTGACATATAAAAATCGGTATGAAGGAGCCAAAGACAGGAACTGGACAAGGATTAAATAACTCTAATCTAGTTACTCTGTATACTCTATTATCACGACTGAGTTCGGTAGAATAATTATAAATATTTACAGGCTGGATAACGGGGACGATGGGCTCACTTCTTGACCTTGTTGGAGTCTGGAAGGAAGATCCCGTGGAGGGACTGTGGGATTGAAGTGGCCTTGACAGAGGCTCGGCCCAGCTCCTCCATGTTCTTTCCATTGATGAAAACGAGGTAGTCTTGGCCCTCACCATTTTCCCGGATGTCAGAGCAGGTGGTCATGATGACCCCGTCGTCCTCCTCAGTCCCGTCGGGGCTTGGGAGGAACTTGGGCTCACCAGGGAAAATGTTCTCGTTGTCCCGCCATAACTTTGTGGTCCCGGCCTCAATGTCAATCTTACAGAGCTGGAAGAACGGAAATTGGAGTTGATGAATATAATTTAAGTATAGAAGCCATTCAGTAATTTATTTAAAATGGAGTAATCAGTCTAAAGCAAGCGAAAGCTATTGAAAGTTGTGCCAAGTTTGGATTGTCGTAAACAAACTTTTGACTGAAATTCAGCAGTAAGCGAGTAATTTGAATTTCGTTTGTATTTTGAATTTCCCGCAATTCGTAATATTTTAAACTACTGCATAAATAAATCAGGGAACATTAAACTTAAATTACATCGTTGTTTGCTCAAATTCCCTTCCTACTAGTAAGGCTAGTTTAGCTTTGGGCTTAAAAATACGGATTTAAATCCAGTAAATCCAGTATTACAAAATGTCTACGAAAAGTCGCTTACTTTTTTCGACATGAAAATTACAAACCGATTTAAAGTAATAATTTTTTTTTTGAACTTACTGCATTGGCATAGTATCCCGGCAACATGGACCCGCTCCCAAAGATATACTTGTACTTTTGGGTCTGTTTGATCGGGTTGACGACAGCCCCTTCGAAGCCGGGCTGGCCGATCCCTTCACTGGTCAGGACCAGGACGTCCCCTTCCCTCCGGGCCGCTGCGCTCGTGTAGCTTAGCTTCACTAGGTTGTCTCCCTTGATTTGGTCCTGTAAAAATCAAGAATTTATTTGGTAAGTCTCCGAACCAACTGCTTTAGGAACTTGTCTCCAAAGCGTCAAAAGGTATCTACGTACCTTAACGTTCTTGATGAGGGGTAGAACGAAGCGCTGGACGCGGGCTGGGTTCTTGGACTCCAGGTCCCCGGCCCGCAGGCGCCCAATTGACATGAGCTCCATGACCTCGTTGTTAGGGAAGGCCGCAATGTCGATGACGAGGTGCCCGTCCTCCTCGTAGGAATTGATGAAGTGGAAGAAGAAGAAAATGGCGTCTGAGACGTACTTGGTCTTGAGGACTTCTCCCGTCCGCTTGTCAACGATGTGGAATCGGTTCTGGAGAGATTTATAGAACTCTGTTTAGAAAATGGCTTACATTGCCTATATAGGCTTAATGCGGGATTTCCCGTACCTTTTCCGTTGGTGTCCACTCCATAATGTCCCGGATCCCCTTCCCCTTCAGCTTGGCATCCGTCATCTTGACGACGCTGAGGAGGAGCGGCTGCTCTACGAAAATGATGTAGTTCTCCGTCATTGCGAAACTGTGGTAGTAGGCGAAGCAGGTGGACCACGAGGGGTAAATTGTGGCAATAACGCTGGCCTTCTTCAGGGCTGGAAGGACCAAACAAGTATCGTCAGTATGTGAGTGTATACTACCAATTTTTTTGGTATTTGATACTACCCAAAAAATAGAGACTTTCACCCAAACCAAATTGTGAAAATGATCAAATCAACATGTTATCCAAAAAAAATATTACTCAGGTCGGGTAAGGAAGCCAAATCGCGCATGAATACCGATTTAAGTGCATTTTATCATGCAAGTTTGTATCCAACCTGCTCAACTCCAGACTATTCTACATTTTACACCCCTCATGACAACTTTAATTTGCTTCTCTGCAGATTCGAACTTGTAAGCCATGAAATAAAAGGCTAAACGGCATCATATTACGGAAATAAAACAATGAAGCTAATTTTGACAAACAATATTCCTTGGCTACGTTCTCTCCCATACTCATACACTGTTACACTTTAAAAGTGTGTCATTAACGTTAATTAGGATTTTACTTGAGGGCATAGGATTGTGTTCGGGATTCAGAGGGATTCAAGCATGAAGTGAGGATGCATTTCTGTCCACGATCCCTTTAGTTTACAAAGGTGGAGCTGAAAGCGTCGTTAATTGTAAAACTTATTTTGTGGATTTTTAGGCTAAGCTCTGTGTCATGCGGAGAGAATTAGGGATTGTATAGCTATTTTTGGTTGTATCTGGAATGGGATGTAGTACAAGATTTGGCTGGCTTTTTCTATACTTTATCCTAACAGAAATTAAAGTACTGTATAAGATCCTTCTGCTTACCATCTTTAACGATGCCGGAGGGGGTTGCCGGGATCTTGAGGACCTGGTACTTGGCCCCGGTCGTGAAACTCGTCCCAATGTTATACCAGTCTCCGTTCTTGTCCTGCGCCAATAAGAAATCACGAATTTAGTGAATTGCTACAGGAATTCCTAAAAATTGCGAAATCAAAATTGCCCTGCTTACCTGGATAGGGTGGGGAGAGGCCATGTGGACCCCGAAGACCTTGTAGTAGTCAATCTGGAAGAGAAATGGATAATAAATTAATATAAAATATATGGTGACCTAGGTCAAGGGTCGTGGACCGTCATTTACCTTGTCAGTGCTCTCCAGCTTATCCGTATCGATGCTGTGGACATGACAGGTCTCGGAGGAGGCATACACGTCGTTGCAAATCTTGTAGACGCTAATTGCGCAGTTGTCTGTGATGTCGGTGGAGCTCTGTTGGAGTAAATATAAATATTCGTTGAAATATATATCCCCACTTAGTATTAGTGCTGCCCCAAAAAAATATATAGACTTTAGCAAAACATTTAAAAAGCCTATGCAAATTCGCAAATATAGATTTTGGACACAAATGTCGTAGTCTGTTTATACGGGATCCATTCCTAAACTTTGGTTAACATCTAGATTTGCTCATTTCTATACTCTTTGGACGAAAAACAATTTTTTCGGGGAGGATTAAGAATTTAAAAACTCTTTAAAGGCACTTTGACTTACGAAAGTATTGGCAACCCTTGTGAAAATATTCTTGGTCGAGGCAATGTTCCCCTTGGTGGCAAATTCCGGGAAGAAGGGCTGCTTGTGCTCCGTAAGCTTCTTGTAGGCCGTGGACTGCAAGTACTTCTTGTTAAAGGTCACGTCTCCGTCCCGGATCTCAAACTTGCTCAGCATGGCGTAGCCATCAATGAAATGGTTCATGGTGATGTCCCCAATGTCAAACTTTCCTGGGCCCACGCGGAGGTAGGTCCCGCTGATCCAGTTTGGGATCGTGCCTAAGAAAATCCAATAGAACGGGTAAATATCATTTTTAAATTGGCGTTCTCTTTTTTGCAAGTATCTAAACAAATATTGATGCTATTCAATGCCTAGTATTTCATGCTGTCCAAAATATACAGATTTTTAGTCTAAAACATAGTATTGAGGACGGAAGTGTACAACTCTATATGCTAACCAAAGAATATGGCGCCTATCGGGTATGGAAGTAGAATCGGCTATGAATCCCGTATAGGCCGCCGAAACATTTGCGTCCAACATCTATATTGGCACAGGTTCACATTTTATTTGGGACTCAAAGTATATATTTTGGGGGCACCACGAATATTTAAATTTTGCAGTTTCCGTTATCAGGCAATGATCATGACGCCGGTCTCTAATTTTTCCATATTGTATTTATCACCTATTAATTAATTAATTTAGTTTAATGAAACAGAAATGGGCTTAAATACTTAGTGCAGGATATGATTTTTGCATAATCCCTACGACCATTGCCATTTTATCCTTGAAACGTCCCTATTGTTTGCATTGTGCCCTGTCATCCCCCGTCCTTCGGCGGGGAGTCAATTGTATGCACAGTGGATCCAATTCCTGGATCTCCTAATCCGCCTTTATTTAGATAGGGAGCAAAAAAAGAGGCTCATCCGTCATCCAAATTAAAAACTACTTGCTGTCCATAAAACATAAATGCATGCTCATCCCTTATCTAGTAGGGACTAGTCCTGGGAAAATCCAGTATTAAATACAATCTGCTTCGTGTATTGTAAATTGTATATCCTATTGTTTACAATTTGAACCATGTAGTGTACCTACGATTGGTAGAAAGGGAATCCAGCCTTGCCTGGCTTTTCCTTAATCTTTGTGAATGGCATATCCATGCAAATAAGCAGAGGTCGAACCTAAATACCTAAATACAATTAGACGGCAGTGGTGACTAATGGTCAGCTTTAATCGCAGCTAACGCAGACAAGTCAATTAGCCGTGTCGCAACTTGGAGCATAGTAGAATAGTACGTTCGACGTACTGACATTATGTACAAGGAATTAGGCCAAGATACAAGATCACGTTGGGTGCGCTTTTTCCCTGCAGAAGGTTGAAGCGAGTGAAGTGAATCATTATGGAAGTCAGTTAATGCAGTAGCCGTAGAATTAGCTGTAGGCCGTACGTGTACGTCAGGGCGTCATTGGATGCATATTACAAGGGGAGATCGGATATAATATTGGGAATTGCGACAGCCTTCCTAGGTACGGTAATGGTGGTAATGATAATGATAATGAATTAATTTTAGTACGACACACGACGCCTCCTTAGAGGCGGATGACGAAGGGAATTAAATACACTGCCGACCGTTTAGGTTACTAAATAGGGAACTAATTTAGATGGACCAAGAAGTACTTTAGTTTCCTATGCTCAGTAGAGTACGCACGGTAGGTGCTTTGCCTCATTTCCAAATTGCAACACTTGTATTGGCAAGATAGATAGTCAGAGAGATACGATTCATTCAAGAGCCACAAATCATGAATAGTCCCTCATTTTATAACCGGGTGCTCCGGCCTATGGACAAAGTTCAATAGGAGCTAGAAGTCAGGAGCCCCTTATTGGCCTGATAGGCCTAATGAGGAAATTATACCGGAATTCAGTGTAAAAATCTTGATTTCCTAATCAAATTTAGAATTAAAATACCCTTGGGTCGGAACATGGTTAGATAGGACTGTGGAATTATAGTTGGACCCAAAGTACCTAATTAAATGTATAGCACAATTTTTGCGTGCTTTGAGTGCGGTCTGCTTGGTCCTTCTACAGTTCAAGTGTTTGTTCTTTGTTGGAATGGAGAATGCTTCTGTATAATTGTGCCAAACACTTGTAAAGGTTGCACTAAAAAAAATTCAAGTTCAAAAATGACAGATTTGAAAATAGAATAAAGTTTTTCATATAATTTTAAAACTTTTCAATTTAGTTGCAAATATCAGTTCCGGCTAAATTTTTTTGAAATTGTATTCAAAATTTTATTATTTAAACCAGCTGAAAGGAACTGCTAAATCTTAGGAATCTAAATTAGAGTGTACAGAGTATTTAGCGAAGCAAATCAATCATTTTATTTTTGCCCAAAGTCAGTATTTTTTAGGCGCCGTAATAAGGCCGGAAAAAATATATATGTGCTTTTTTTTAAACAAACAAAGAATGCATTGAAATTTGGAACGGTGGTTTAAATACCCACCAACAGAAAATTCTTTCGTTATTAGTTCAAGCTTTTAATCAAGCAGCTCCATAATTAGTATTTAGTCATTTATCTTTTATAAAATAATAATTAGGTACATTCTTTAATAGTTTAGATACTATAATTGAACTGCATAGGCCGAAAACTGCAGTTTAGCAGGACAAGAAAATTGTGTAAATACCACATAAGAACAATGATTCATGCATTCCCTCTTGCGTCACCAAAGCATGGGATCCACCAAACGTGGTATTATTTACTTAAATACAAAGGACTCTGACACCTACAGCACAGCCTATCGCACCAAAGCCTTTTCCTTTCATTTTGTATGCATTCTACGGTAAACGTGGTCAAGAGACAAAGCCTCTGTGATCTTCCTATAATTCACGTGCTTTTAGTGTTCCTTTTCTGTGTCAAGGGTGGACCCACAAAATCCAAATATTGAGCAATTCCAGACCGTCATACAATAAAACGATTCTATTTGTTGGAAGGCCTGCAATTAGTACGAATGTCTCATTTGTACTATTAAGTATAAGTACAGATTAATTTTGTATACGATTTTTTGAGGACCATATACAGATTACTATTGCGTGGACCTCCTATTTGTTTCTTGTGGAGGTTACACCGGCTCAATGCCGCTTTTTTCCACATCTGATCTCCACTCTACCTGCATTACATTAATCTTACAAATTGTGGATAAAAAAAACGTGGCGGTAGTAAGGGGTTGTGTTGTGTGTGTGCCATAGTCCCACTATACTACTGCCACACTATTGTATCACAGCGTCCTCCTTGGCATACCTAATGAACGGGATTGGGCCTATCAAATGGGACTGATCAATGCAATTCTTCCTGGCCCAGAACACGTTGTTTCAGCTCGAAGTGTAAGTTCAGGTCCTGGGCCGTCTATCTATCTGCCCATCAACGCACGTTTGGATTTTGACACTCCGACAGGGGCAGGCAGGGAGGCCATGTCATCATCCGGCTCTCATGATTTGATTTCCTAGTCCAAATTGCAACTTGCCAATGGATTTGGCAAGGTTTCCCCAGTCCAATGAACCCCGAGCCTGTCTCAATTTTCAGCTAATTCTCTATCCAAAAACGTACCTTCAATTTTGGCCTTGACGGGCCCCTTGGGCTCCTCCTGGTTCTGGAAGAGGATGGCGAGGGCCGGCATGATTCGGAATTGGCTGATTAATTATTTGCACAATTTTTGCACACTTTCAATTAGTTCTTTCCAGGATTTTTGGACCGGTCACTTAAGTCACTTTGAAATTATTTTTTGCAATATTAATTAAATTTGTACTGCTCTCCGCTGGAGAGGTAGGAAGGATCTGAACCTGGGAGGCGGACCTAGTAATCCTTTTATACAACGGACCTGATTTTTTTGTGCCTGAGTGGCTGAAGGTGATAGCGTTCGCAAGGAGGATGACTGAGTGAGTGTTAGGCGGATAAATGCTCGTGAATATTATATTTGGACTTGGGTCGTTTTGGTTTGGGGCTCTCAGTGCTTGCAGGTGGGGAGCCCCCTTCCCTTGGCCGCCTCCTGTACGTTGGATTCTGGGATTTGCAATTTGGCGTAAAAATCGACCTGCAGCTGGGCCTGAAAGATGCATTTGGGGAGCTGGGTGTAGTAATTGTATACTTTAAACTTTAGTCGATCCCCAATCCGTTCCGAAGTCCAGGGAAGCCGATACATTGTTCTGCGGGGCGGATCAGCTCTGACTTTGGACTTTGTTCGTTCCAGCCCATACAATGGGCCCAGTCCTGGATGATCCTATTGTTTTCGGATCCAATCTTTGCTCTAATTTAGAGTGCAGGAACTGGTGGGCTGAGAGTATTGAACTATTATTCACGTTCAACTGTAATTTACAGGCGCAACTTTACTCGGATATGTATACGGGAACGTGTTTGGTATCTAGGTGTTAATCTTAAAAATGAATTATTAGCAATTATCAAAAGTTCCGAATGGATTCAAACTCACAACAGCTCTAGAACAGATGTGTGCAAGTAAATACTCTCAACAAATATGTTGCTTTTAAACGTGCGAAAATTTTCACGTGAATAAATCTAGATCGGTTTATTTAAATAATTGTCAAATAATTGTAGAAATAAATAATTATAATTTTAGAGGAATCCATATTTCCAAATAAGTATGGAGACTCTTATCTGGTCTGAACCACTGACCACTGGACACGAAGCCAACTCTCTACCTACTTGGAAGATATCGAATATTTAACACATACCAATAATTTAAAATAGCTGTACGGATTTAAAGCTAAGAATAATTGTTTTCCTCTAAACACTTCAGATTTGTCCTTGTGTGTATTTACTATTTACCTTCGTCAACACTAATTTATTAATTCAATATTGCACTAAATTAAAGCGGTTTTATCACATATTCTATTATGTATTCATAATATAAATTTACAAAATGGACGGAATGCACTTTGCTGTTTGTTCCTATCAAAACAAATAGCGTTAACTTCAAAATAATTTATAACAGCATTCTAATGGTTCCTTTTATTTGCTACTACTGCTGCCATTTAAAGAAATACCAATTCATTCGAAATCTCTCACCAATTTAAGCAGATTTCCTTGCCAATCATTTGAAACTTATTATGAGCAATAGATGATTTATTTTACCATAATTGATGGAATTAAAATGCTCGTATTTGAAATATTCCAAAACCTTGGCGAGGACACCGGCTCTAATTGGTGAGAGATTTGGAATTAGTTGGTGATGGTTTAAATAGTCTATTCCGCTAGCCGAATGACTTAAGTCACTATTAAGGCTGTTGCAATATAGGAAATACAATTATTTTTTCTTCTACTAAAAAATTCAAATTATTTTTTTCCGGCATGAAATACTAAATATCGAGGCCGATAACGAAGGTGGTTATTCTATGCAATGAGTGCCTTACGCTTTCCATGTGTGCTATTGGATACTGTACAGTACTAGATTATGCAAAAGGGTTATCTAATTCGGCTCAATACCTGAAAACTGATAAGTACAACTTGACATGGGACCCTGAATTGATGAGCTCGAATTTCGTATTGAAGTTTCGTAGCAGAACTAAATAGTAGTACTAAGCCTGGCCTTGTCCTTTACGCAGTAGCCGCTTTACTGCTAGGCTGAATTTAATACACTCTCTTATTGTTTCAAGCTCGGAAGGAGCCCGGCCGTGACTGGTCCATTAAACAAATATTTTATTAAGCCCGGCCCCAGCACTTAATATTACCATTCAGCCTAATGATTGATGGGCTGCCGTAATTAAAAAAGTGTTTTTGTAATATTCAAGCCAACTAGGCAGGCTACAATAACGGTTCGGGCTTAACGCTGCGTAAAAAATATATTTTTTAGCATACAACGTATGGAAATGAGTAGTACGCAGATTTCTTTAACAGATCCACAGTATTATTGATTATTGCTATAATTTATCTTAACTATATATAACAAAATTCTTAGCAAACATGCCGCACAATGTTTCGCGTTTTCCAAATAATATAAATTTTGTATAATTTCAGAAATATAGATTCAGGTCGTCTAATATGTTCCTTAATGGATAGAACATTAGGCAAGTCCACCTTGAATCTGTTGGCACTAGTTAAACGCACTATGACCAATTACTTCCATTGTTTAAGAAGCATGACCAAAACGCATATAGTTCCCACGCTCTAACACTACCTAGTACTATTTATATGGGCCTTTTAGTTGCATGAATCATGTTTATGCTGGCTGTTAGGCTACGTGTGTGATTCTGAGTTTACTTGGGTGCAAGATGACAAATGATTAAGGTTGAAGTCTAGGATTTCTGCAGGCGTCATAATTTGTAGTATGAGTCTTGGTTGGGATCTCAATTACGTTAGACGCAGCAGGACGTGGACGTGGGTCCGGTCCTCTATGTGTGACTGATCTTGAGTTATTATGCAGGTTATGCAATACAAGTATAACGCAAGACTTGGGCACTATTCACCGTTCAGTTTTTCGTAAGGATCAAGTCTCTTAGTTTGGGCCTATGCCTAGCGTGCCCATCCTACGTTACTTAATGCTCACAAAGACAAGAAGGTCAGGGCTACGTGGTGTCTAATGTTGGACAGTAGTTTGAGTCCTTAACTGCTTCACATGTATCTATACCTACGTGGATAGGTATAAATTGATGGAACATTGTAGAGCTTTGGAAAATCACGGTTTGAACCAATTGAATGTGTACTACGAACGAGTAACAGTAACAGTTGGTCAGGCGAGCAATCAGGAACCTTTTATTAAGATTTGAATGTTAAATTATGATGTATATTTAAAGTTTAAATTACTGAATGACTCCGAATTCATACCAAGCACAATACTGAAGTAAAATGGCTAAAAATCTATCCAAATATTTTAATTGTGCCATGATTAAAGGAAGCTAAGTTTTTTGTTTTCGAAATTAGGCACCACAACTATTAAAGAAGATAGGTATATAATTAATTTATTTTAATTTACTACCTATTTTTAGAATTTAAATTACTAGCTGGCTCCAAAGTCCTAAAGCATAATACTAAATTAAAATGGCTGAGAAGTGACCGAAATAATTTAATCCTCTCCGTGATTAAGGGAATACATTTATTTTCAGCTAATTCTACTCGGTAGCTGTGCCTGATAATAGATAATGAAGATTCACGACGTACCTAATGGTCAGAGCAACGTTATTTATCCAAAGATTTAAAATATGTACGCGGATTGAGCAATTTAGCTAGGCACTTACAAAGTGTTATTAAATGCAGATAAATTCGAAGTGAAAAAAAGTATAGTTACAATAGAATAGATACTTCTGTTAGGGCACGTGCTTACTTTTTACAACTTTAAAGCCGAATATTTATTTTTATTTTACATTTGAGATGGCTGCCTGTTTCTAAATAGATAAGCAGCTGGAGTATTTCGAAGTGCATCGAACATGGACCTGGTGCAACTACCTACCGAATATGGAACGCTTGGTTATAGTTAAAATTGTATTTGAAGCTCATGAATTTTCAAAATAGTAGCATACACGTAACACATACACGCGGATGTCTGATAAAATGAAGTATTGGCTGTCACCCAAACGGAGGTCAGTTTCCTTTTTAAAATCCATTTATTAAGCATAGTTTCATAGCCAGTAATTCAGTATTTACAATTACAATATGAATATGAGCCCATATAAGTATCCCACACCTTGTATCTAACGTAGCGGAAAGCTGCAACACAATAAATACAGGAAAATTATGAAGTATGACGGCAACAGTAAAAGGACCCTAGGAGAGTATCGGAAAGAGGTATTTATTATGTCCCTTTGAAAATTCTTATTAAGGGTTTGGGACGAAGCCTCAACATTTGTCGAGCGAAGGCGAGATGTATCAAACTATTTATTGTGAAATGTTAATTTTGTATTGCGTATACACCGGGAGACTCCTAATCGGCGGAAAGCGGAAAAATCTGACAATTGAAAAAAAAACTAATGTTACTGCTGCCCAAAAAATATGCACTTTAGCCCCAAACATAAGTACACAAATGAACAAATATAATTAAAAGTTTAACACAAGTTTTCATCCGCTTTTAGGGGAAACATACACATAGTCAAGTTCGGCTGCCATTTAAACGATCACTAATTAATTGGAAATCTCTCACCAATTAATGCAGATTTCCTCCCCAATTACAGCAAATTACTCACCAATTATTTGAAACTTATTATGAGTGAAAGTTTATTTATTTTACAATAATTAACGGAATTGAAATGGTTTTATTTGAAATATTTCAAAACCCAGGTGAGGAAATCTGCTCTAATTGGTGAGAGATACCGAATTAATTGGTGATCGTTTAAATATACCTCGTCAACTTCTTTGGTTAACATCTAAATTAGTTAATTTCCAATTTCCATACTTTATGCATATAGGCTAAAATCCATACTTTTTGGTCAGAATTAAATAGAAGTCTGTCCTAGAGAGTGGCGGGTAGGAAGAGGCTATGGAGCCCGGTAGGAATCGAACTATTGAACCAGGCCCGGCCCACTTCCTCCAGCGTCTTCGCATTGAGAAATAGGAGGAAGTCCTTGGCATCCCTCCGACTGTCCGTGACAGAGCTTATGAGGATCCCGTCATCCTCCTCTAGCCCGCCCGGGTTCGGTATGAAGTATGGCTCCGAGGGATAGACGAAGTTCCCGTCCTCCTTCCAGACCACCGTCTCCTTCTTGTCCACATTGACCTTGACGATGGCGTGGGAGTAGTGGGAGGGGTTGTAGGTCCCGGCCATGTAGTAGAAGCTGTACTTCTTCCCAAAGTGCCTGGGATTGATGGTGGGCAGCTCGGCCCCTTTGGTCTCCAGGAGGACTTCCGGGTACAGGATCAGTTGGGACCCTTTCCGGAGGGCCCTGGCCGAGGACTTGACCGTGACCAGGTTGACCCCCTCATCCACGTCCTTGAGGTCGAGGAGCGGGAGGACGAACCGGGAGGGGTACGGGTGGTCACAGTCCTCAAAGGTTCCGGCACGGAGCTTGGAGAGCTCCAGCGTGCCCAGGACGCTGGGGGAGTCGTAGCAGTTCACGTCCACAATGAGCTGGAAATTATAAATTAGAAAAACATTAGCATACAATTCAGAATTCGTCCACCTTGCATGAATTTATGATTTATTCTTAATTTCCAGGCCATTTGAATAAATTATTGCTTTTGCTTAGAAGTTATGTCAACGTGTCAACTTGAAGTCTCAGAGTTGTTAACTTTCATGCCGAAAGGAAACTGTTGGAATATCCTATTATAGAAATTCGTAAATTCAATATATATTCTTTGAGCTTATGTCATGGGTACTCGGGACGAAATAATTCTGAGTGTATCGCTGCCCATAAAGTTTTGACAGCCCTTAGGCGGAAACAAAGTATGGAAATTAACCAATGTAAATGTGCCTAACGCATACATATATTTGCTAATTTCCTTATTTCATGCAACTAGGCTAAAGTCTATAATTTATGCGCAGCCCTAATATTGTTACTAGTAATCAGGGTGGCCGATGTCCACGATGTGGCGGAGCGTAAGCGAGTTTGTACTAGCCAGTTTCTGTTTGTA
>JAQFZY010001254.1:0-16860 GCA_034696285.1 Hypogastrura burkilli
TGACGCGAAGCTAGAAAATTTGAAACACTGGAGTCTGATAAAAATTGTTTTCCTTTATCTAAACAACTAAAGTTTATTGGCATGGAAACACTTCACTGCTATTAAATTTTTTTTTCGCCATTTCATTTCCTCTGCCCACACGTTTTGGTCCCAAGCTGCTGAAAGCAGGTTTTTATATGATTGCTCTATTATATTAAAATATATTACTACTTAAATTGTGCTATGCTAATGGCGAATTTATTTCCTGAATTGATTTTTAATAATTACTTTAAGAAAAGTTGTTTGGATTTTAGAACTGAATATACAACTTATTTTAACATACTTTCAATTTCAATGCATTCCTATTTCTGCTCTAATCACTGATTAAGCGCATCAACGGACTAATTTATGTTTTAGTTAAAAACTGTTTTATAATAAAATCTCATATACTACAATTCAGTTTAAATAGTAAATGTTTATATGACGCCCTTTTAAAGTTGAAAATATTTATTTGATGTGATAACCTTTGGCTATAATTATAGTTCTACGCTGTCCCTGACGGAGACATGGGAGATATACCGGGAACCAAGGACCCCCTCGACACTGATAACTTCTACAAGTTTTATCGTGTCAAGTGTACTAACCCCGGTTGCTGTGATATTGGAGATGCATTCGTAAGTCCAGGTAGCAGATGAGGTAGTCCGAGCACTCTGTTCTAATTTCTGCCTCTGCCCGCCTCCCAGCTCATCATTTCTTGGGCATTACCTCCGGAATTTTGGGAAGACTACGAAACGAAGCCACTCGACTACCTGTCCACAATTATTTCCCAGAAGGGCCCCGGCGGACTCTCCGACAAGCTCCAAGAGCTCAACCTGGCCAACGGAGTTGAAGCGAGCTGTCGGGACACGGGCTTCAACCGGAACCAATTCTACAGCCTCTTCGAGATCCAAATCCGTCTCACTGAGGACGGATTCAACGGCGTTGACGAGGTCTTGAGTTGTCTCTTTTCGTACTTGGCCTTCGTCCGAACGGCTGGGCCGCAGAAGCATCTCTTTCAGGTATTTAGTAATGGCTTCCCTTTACTGGTGCCCAAAAAGTAAAGATTTCAGCCAAACGCAAAGTATATCAACTCAGGTCAGGTATGCAATATGAATCCACTAAAACAAGTCGCGTTCAACATTTATATTACCGCATTCTCGTAGAATTTTCAGGGTTAAAGTCGATATTTTTTGGGCAGCAGTCATTTTACATCTGTAAATTATATTTAAAAAAAAATATCTGTCCATGGTTTCCAACTTCCTCTTTTTCAGGAGATGCAGAGACTCCGGAGCATCCAATTCAATGCTCTGGGCCAAGAAGTTGACCTGGAGGATCCCTACCCAACGCCTGCCTCAAAGATTAGCTATTGGCTTCAGCTTTATTCTCCAAAGGAGGTCATGATGGCCCCCTTCCTCCTCAAGAAGTACGATCCGGCGGTTCTCCAGGATGCAGCTGACCGCCTCGTTCCCGACAAGGCCAACTACATGCTCTGCTCCTGGTAAGTATGTCCAAGTATGTAATATTGATATTAAAATATTCATTTTTGGGGGGTCATCTTTCAGTTTCGAGGAGCCAGCGTTGATCCTGCCTCTAGTAGAGCCAATTTACAGTACGCAGTACGACGGAGTGGGTAAGGACAAATTAGATACTTATTGAATAGTATCGTTGGAAAGAGCATACAATTCCGGTTTCGAACCCCCCTTCAGCAAGAAGTAAAACAATGGATTTGAGTATGATATTTGCCATTAATTGAGTTCGACTTTCCAAACTGTCCGGTCAGTATGTATAACTGCCCAATTCTCTAAACAATATACAACTTACGTCCCTAAAGGACAAAGTATGTATAAGGCTTTCATGGACTCATTCTGATTTTTTCTGTATAGACATTGACCAGGGCGTGATGGATGCCTGGAAGAAGGCAGAGCCTCTGGCAGACTTTGCCTTTCCGGGTCCAAACAAGTTCTTCAGTCCCTTCTTCTGCCTGGGCAAGGCGGACACGGATTCCAAGGAGGCCATTCTCTACTACCCGGGTCACCCGGTCAACTACCGGATTTGGATCCAGCAGAACTTGGAACACCTTCACTTTGCCATGTCCTACGTCCACATCATCTCCCCAGAAGCTTACGCCTCTGAAGAGAAGTATGTTAAACTATACCTTATACCTTATTGGAACCATAATAGCTGGGTACTACTCTTGCCCTTCCTGCCTTACTGCATTGGTTTCCTATTCTTGCCTTCCTGCCTTACTGCATTGGTTTACAATTCTTGCCTTCCTGCCTTACTTCATTGGTATACTATTCTTGCCTTCCTGCCTTACTGCATTGGCTTACAATTCCTGCCTTCCTGCCTTATTACTGCATTGGCTTAAAATTCTTGCCTTCCTGGATTAGTTCACCATTCTTGCCTTCCTGCCTTATTACTGCATTGGCTTAAAATTCTTGCCTTACTGGATTAGTTTACCATTCTTATTGCCTTCCTGCCTTGTTACTGCATTGGTTTAAAATTATCTGCCTTACTGGATTAGTTTACCCTTCTTGCCTTTATGCTTTAGTAAGGAAGGAAGACAAAACGCCAAGACATGATTGGATCTGGGCAGAACTCATCCCCTAGTTTCACTTCACAGTGTTGCGATGCTCACGATTTGGTACTTGTGCCTCCAAACGGTGCTGGAGCCGCTGCTGTACCAGGCCGAGGTGGCGGAGATCCACTACAACGTCCAGCCCACCCACTACGGCCTCATCATCACGGTCTACTCTTGGAATCACAAGCAGAAGGAGGCCCTTGACCTCATCCTCTCCACCATTGCCAACTCCGAGAGCAAAATTTCTGAGGAACTCTTTCTCCTCAAGAAGAAAGCCTGGCTTCGTCATCTCTCCGGAGACCTGAAGGACGTTCATTTTAGCTCCCACAATTTGGCCCAGTACGTAACCCCCTCTCCCCCCCAAAAAATTCCTCACGTTCAGCCCTCAAGAGTCTTCTCTATCCTCTTTAGTGACCTCTACGACGCCGCCACGGTCGTTGACCACTGGCCCATCTCCCAAGTTCATAACGAGCTGAAGCGTTTGGAGCGCGAGGACTTTGTTGACTTCCTGCGGTCCTTTCTCGGGAACGCTACCTACGCCGCGTACGTACCAGACTATGATTAATTAATTATCGATTAATACTGATACATATATTATCTGAATGAGATTGTTTGGGCAATTGGACTGTGACTGTGCGCATACTGCTCACTGACTGGTCAGTTTTGTGTGCTTTTTTTACAATGGGATACGCAGATATTACTTCAAAATCCAAATTAAAATAAGCTTGTTCCTTCTCTGGTTTCTCACATAGATATTTTAGTTTGGATTTTTACGTAATACCTACACATACCATTACAAATGGGCCATTCGAAAGAGAATTAAATTCTCGTTGTCAAGAAGCCAGTCTAATAATGGATGTCCCTATGAAATTTTGCATTGCTTGAATTTGACTTCCTAAACCGACCAGTCAGTGAGAAAGCTGACCAATTTTCTGTTGTTGTCATTCATTAATTATAATAGTGATTAATTACTTGATCACCAGACTAATGCGAGGAAACGTTGTTTGGGATTCGGCGAGGGACCTTGCCCAAACTTTTGAGAATGAGTTTCCGGGGATTGGGGCCGCCTCGGTGGAGGACGACTTCAAGGTCCGGATGGGGGAGCTCCCGGTCGGAGAGAAGACCTTCAAGCTCCACAGCTTCTCAGCTTACGGTGTGTGAAACCCGCAAGAAGCGGGCCCGTGTAGGAATATTTCATGCGAACGACAAAAATTTCAATCTCACGTCAAAATCTCTCAGTCTCGTTATTTCCGTCTCCATGCAGATGAGACAGATGCGCCTATTCAGTTCTAACTAACCATAATCATCTACCTTCAATATTACCATTCCCAGGGGGAGACAACCATGTGAGCACCTTTTATCAGATCGGGATGGCGGATGCCCGGTCCCGTCTCTGTGCCATCTTCATGCGCCACCTCCTCAATCGGGAGTTCAAGGAAGAGCTCCGGAGACGAGATGCAGAGAAGGCGAAGGAGAAGCGGGCCCGAAGGAAGGATGATGATGATGAGGAGGAGGAGGACGACGACTGGTTCTTCATGTGGTGCGACATTCTGATCCGTCAAGGGATCCTGACCCTGGCTGTCCATTGTGAAGGCTCTAATCCATTCTACCAGTGAGTCCTAATGGGAAATTGAGAGCGGAGGTCAAGAACTAATAAGCTCTCATTTTTAGTGTGGACGATCTGGAGTGCACGATTGACACGTTTATGGAGACCCTCCTCAACGAGGTCCTCTGCCCCATGCAGCCCAAGGACTTCAACCACATCAAGAGCTGTCTCAAGAAAACCTTTGTCTCCCACGTGGGGAGCTACCAGGAGCTGTGTCAAGACCTGGACTGCCTCTACGAGTCCATCAAGTCCCTCACTTTCCGGTTCAATGAGGTCCACTGCATGGTGAGCCGGGATGGATGTAGGGATGGGGTCCAAGTTAGGGACTAACCCCATTTTCCTTCATAGATTGAGATGCTGGGCAAATTGACCCTGGCCGAAGTTCAGAACTGGTTCGGGGACCATCTCCTCCCATCCGGCTGCGAGTACCGAAAGCTTGCCGCTCAGGTCAGTTATGTCTAAATTGAATGGGACTAAAGAGATTGTTATGTTATGGGATCCAATCCAAATGTGAGTGTAATGGGATTTACTCTCGGTGCTAAAAAAAAGGTAGAATCGATTTATTATCAGGGTTTTCAAAGATATATTGTAAATACAAACCTGAGGCCTCGGATTTGAAAACCCCGATAACAGATTCTGGAATTTTTAGCACCGAGAGTAGGTCAATCGCAACCCTATTAAATCCCATTCATTCTCATTACATCATAATCCCAGCAAATTCCATTAATTCCCATTAAATCACAATTCCAGTAAACCCATTTATTTCAATTAAATCCCAATTCCATCTCGGTGGGATGGGATTTAAACCAACTCCTTAACTGTGCAATGGGCTGGATGGACTATTACTTACTTCCGTAGATCATGGCCCGACCCCGTGACCCCAAAGAGCGGAAGAGCCCTGGCCCCCTCCCGCCCAAGAACAAGCAGGAGTGGCGGGCTCGTCGGAAGACGGTCCGGGACTGTACCTACAAGGACTACCACCGAATCGTTCATCTCCACAAGCCAAACGTAGAGGAAACCTTCGAGCTGATCCTGGAGCCAGAGGAGCCCGGCATCTGCTCCGAATACTTCATCACGGACCTGGACGCCTTCAAGACCCAACTCTACGGATTCCCGGACGACATGAGTGAGACTTAGACTCTGCGGCCCACAGTCGCCAGCACCAGCCCAATCAAAATTAGCCAGTTCTCTAAATTTATCGTAGTCAATATATGGCGTCAATCAAATCAGTAAAGCCCACGTGAGAGAATACCCGACGGACTCCTTATTGACCTTATTGTCTCCAACACTTAATCCACAGCATCAAACCCACCCACCCATAAAGTTCCCGATTTCGGATTCCAGAGAGCAAGGGGCATCCGCTCCGCCCATGTAAACAACTGCGTAGACTAGAGGCACAATTATCTATATTTCTAGCTTGGTCTCTCGGATATTCTATTTGAGGTCAGCATTGCATATGGTACATTGATTTTCATAATGACGATAACTTAAGGGTGTGTTATACGGAAACCGTAATTAAACTCGCCGGTAGGTACCTAATTATGAGCATCATTTTTATTAGATATTTCTGCAACCCCGTTCCTCAGCCTCTCGAAACCATGTACGTACTTAGGTAATGTACTTGTCGTACTACTTACTACTGACATTATTAAAGGAACGATAAGGAATGTATTCTCCTAAATGAGCTTTCCATTCTACATGTTAAAATTGAACAAACCTTAGGCATTATGAGCGTTTTTAGAAGTGAAAGTGAAAACTAAGGTATTGTGTATTGTCTAATGCTGAAGAAGATTTCATCTGGTTACTTTTATGGGAAAAACGTGAAAAGGTCTACTTTCAATCTACGTCCATGAGTGTTATACAAAAATATAGACTTTAGGACAAAACAAAATACAGATGGGCAAATGTCCGTGGGCCGTGGGACACAAATGTTTTATTCGGATTATACTGTGTATACCTACCCAGTTCATTTTTCCATTCATACCTCGCCTGTGTCGTATTGTCTGGTTAGCATCTAAGATGTGTTCACTTCCTTACTTGGCTTCGGGCTGAGATCTATGTATGTATGTATGTATGTATCTAAATATTTACTATGTACATACATATGGAGCACATGCTTATTTCGATAAAGGATTTTAGAATAAAATTATTTTCAACCCGCTCAACGTAGCCTGTATTTGTCACATTATTGTAGCATTTGTCACATTCCACACAACCTCCAGCTGCGTATTTTGATGTTACTTTACAATCTTCTTATATAGTACTTAGTTGATATATGTAGACATGTTTGATTAAAGTATTTTGTCAGAATTAGACATTCTTAAAATGCTACGAATTCTGTATACGAATATCCCAGCTGGTCGTCCAACTCGAATGCGTTACGTTTATGACCAGAACTCAATTATTCTATGGCATCCTTATGGCCTACACCAGGGCACGTGCAAAGTAAAAGTGGGAAGAAACTTACCGAATTAATAACCGTAATGAAGGTGCAGATTATGGGTCAACTAATACAGCAAGTTATTTGCCGCGACTGTTCTCTTATTTACATAGTGTTTTAGGGTCCAAGCCATTCCACTGATGTGGGAACTCTCAAATGCGCCACAACCTTTGTCGTGAAAGCAACTCTTTTAGTCGTGCGTACTCTCAAAGTTGACCTGCATTTCTTTAAAAAGGTGAGCATTTGGATTTTGTCATTATCCTTAAAGTAACACGTATTGATTTTAGTTATTCATACCAAGCTCAGTTTAGTGCGAGGGATGCCGGGATCTCTGTCAAAGTTCAGGAAGGGTGAGGATGGGCGTCGGATCCCTTCTCCGGCCCCCTCAGAGTCGTCGGAGTCTAGTTCCAGTGCCAGCAGCAGTAGTTCGGAGATGAGCCAGGACCAGATGTCTGAAGACTCGGGTATAGGAAGTAGTGTGGGAAGTAGTCCGGGACTAGTTGATGAGGATGAGAACCGATACTACGTCGAAAAGATTTTGGACTACAAGGTGCACAAGGGACGGAAGGAGATGTACTTTGTTAAATGGTTCTACTGGCCCGAGTAAGTTGACATTATAAACGCCGCTCATATCCAATTCAATTTCGTAACAATTGGCAATCCAGTTCAACAAAGATGTATATGTCATATTATAATAACTCATTCTTTTACCTTACGCAATAGTGTTTACAACAATTGGGAACCGGGTGAGCACCTCGACGAATGTCCAGAACTGAAGGAAGAGTTCTTCAATCTCAATCCGCACAAAAAGAGCATCCATCTTAAATTTGAAATTAAAAAGCAAGAAGCTGAAAGGGTGTTTCTAGTGGATGAAAGCTACAAGATGGTCAGGCCTGTTTTATTTCTATGATTATGCTGATAACATAGATCTTATAATTTTTGATTAATTTAATGCATAATGTGTAATGTAATACGTGCTGATTTTTGGGAATATTAATTTTTTTAGGAATTCGGGGTCATGTATTACCGGGAAGTGATCGACCGGCCGAAGCCTGTCGCGATTCACGCGTATAAATACGATCCTACGGTGATGCAGGAGCCTGCCTATCTGGTCCAATTTAAGATACCAGAAGAAGGGGAAAAGGGATTACTATCCTACGTGATGCAGTCCGTGGCTGTGAGAGTCTTTGCTGACCAGATCGCCTGCTACCTCAGCATCTTCAAGATTAAGTTTGACAATGATGACTTCAATATTCATCTCAATGGCAGTGTTGACTTCAGCAAGTGGAAGCTGACAAGTATGACACCGGTCGCCAATGTCGAGCGCGTTCAATCGCGGAGAGTTGAGTTGTAATAGCTTACGTTTTAAGCAATCCACGTTCACAGTGTTTTCTCTATGTATATCAGTACATCCGATACTTCACTCAGCTTTTTTCCAGCCTTAGACTTCACTGATCTTGTTTCATTTTATTAATCATCTTGACTTTTGACTCAATAAATTATTGTTCCCCTTGCTTAAGGAATTCGCCCAAGCTGGTTAATTTATTTCTGCTAATATACAGCTCTACAGATTGCCTAATCTAGCCTTTATCTACTAAATAATTTGTACTTTATATACGGAACAGGTATATACTGTAGTCTGTAGCATAGACAAAATGAAGGACAAATAGGGAGCAAGGATATAAGGAGTTGTGGAATACGTCGTGTACGGAAAAGGGATATGAGGCTAACAGCTAATATGAAGGGCTTCACATCCCCTTGCAGCATAGCTGCAGGCATACAATTACCAAATTATCTTCCTAGTTTAATCCCCATAATTCCAGGCTCACAGGTCCAAGTACAAAACTTTGGATGCGGCCAGGGATCCACAGGCTGCAAAGATTGCTGCTGCACAAACAATGGCCGTCGTTGTTCCCGTGGCCGCCACAACGTTTCCAAG
Source organism: Hypogastrura burkilli (assembly GCA_034696285.1). NCBI lineage: Eukaryota > Metazoa > Arthropoda > Collembola > Poduromorpha > Hypogastruridae > Hypogastrura > Hypogastrura burkilli. The sequence continues at coordinate 8,585 of JAQFZY010001254.1, forward strand.
AATCAATGACTGTGTCATCTGAGCCAGGAACACCATGGAGGACACGACTGCCACGTCTGTTCCGAGCCCACGCATCTGTGACGGCCTCCCCACCAGGTCGTCAAAATCCACGTCGAACTGTGGGATGACCAACCTCTTTTAATTACCCAAACCTTTTGTTTTAAAATTTAATGGAGTAAATGTTGGAACCCTTACCGTATCCGCCGCATGGTAACGAGCCACGAGAAGATAAGGCATCGTAAAGAGTGTGGCATACATGATCCCTGCGGTCCAGGAGAAGACCAGGACCCCGACCGGATGCCGGGCAAGGGCCATGAATACCATCCCCACTGAGTAGACAAGCTGTCCGCAGATGTACGTTCGCTTGGCTCTACGGTTCGTACATTAGGAAGCTTTAGTTGGTTGTGTTCCGCTCGAACGTAGGCCCGACCTTACCCAAACCGCTGGACCAGCCGCTCAATAACGAAGGAGTAGATGGAACATGAGAGGGAGTACAGAGACATGCCCCAGCACCCGAACCTCACGCCTTCTTCGTAGAGTACTCGTTCGGGTGAGCCAACGGGAGCCGCTGGGTCCCCACCGTAGACCGCTTCTCCCACAAAGTCTGTAAAGTAGAGCGAGTAGCAGACGAGGGACATCCAGGAGAAGAAGTTGGTAAGGCAGAGCCATTGGAGGGACCGCGGGAGCTGGATGATCGTTTTGATGTACTCACGGACCGTTGGGCTGGGGTTGGGCTCGGGTGACCTCGGGATAGGCAGGCCTTTGATCTTTTACAAAAATCCGGCCGTATGATTTTCCAAATGCACTTTATAGCGTATTTGGCTTACGGCTTGGGTCCCATTAGGGGTCTCCGTGAAGGAGGTTTCCTGCTCAATCGTGCCATAAGACTTCCCTGGCTCCGGATCATCTTCGAAGCGACAGTAGGAGCCGCCGGCCTAAAGTATTCATGAGCTCATGTAGGCAGCAGTATATGCATTAGGAATAAGGAATCGTAATTGAATTATTCTCGTGCCGTACCTGAGCCGAGCCCGGCTTTTTGGCCCAGAGCCGCTCAATAGGGATTTCCCGGAAACTCCGCACCGTTGTAACAACACAGCCAATGAAGAGGAAGAGGACGAGCGTGAACACGGCTCGAACGTGGCCCCCAAACCAATCGCCTTGCACGGGCAAGAATATTAACGTTTCAGGATGCTAAATTTTGCAGAAACGGCCTTATGCTAAGTCATAATGACCTTACCCAAAAACGTGTTTTCCCAGTTAAGAGCCCCTAGGAAGTATCCCAAGGATCCTCCTAGACCCTGTAAAAATGGAAGGTGAGCAAACTCTCTAACGTACGTCAGGTTTGATTTTACTAACTTGTGGGATAAAATATAGATGTTGTAGATTGTTTAGGGTTTTGGAAGGTATGAATACTGGCTGATCAGTTTTGGAAGGTTTCAGTCAATCAATACATTAAACCTATATATAATTTTAATACTCGCTATGATTTCTCACATATTTTGATTTGGAATTTTAGTAATTTCTACGAATCCGATTGTGAAATATATTGCACCGTATTGCCCATAAAATCTCATTACGCCAATAATTAGTTAGAATAGAACGCTGAAGTATAGTAGGTTCATAACAGATTTTAATATGAAATACATTGATTGAACTTGACTCCTCCAAACTGACCAGTCCGTATGTATACTGCCCAATCTTCTAGACAATCGGCGATAGATAGTCACAGAGATCTGCGGTACTTACAGCCATGATTGTGAAAGTACTCAATCCCCGAGCATGGTCCTCTAAGAAAGAGCAATAGGATTAAGAAAAGAAACATTAGGAATAGCGAATATGAAATACTCGCATTTACAATCATTCTTGTGAGCTACAATATATGTATTAATGTAATACGATTTCGTTTTTTTTCTACGCCACACGCCACAGAGCGCACAGTTCTATGTAGTACTGTTTATGAAAAAGTAATCTTATAGCCAAGTCTTTTAAATTATGAAGCGCCTGAGAATTTGGTTCTGACAATAATATTGATGCGTATGTAGTACCACGTAATTTAGGTTGAAGTAAGGTGTACTACCCGGTGCTAAAAGTGCAAGAATCTGCTATCAGTTCCTCTTTAAATCCGAGGCCTCAGCGATAAATACAAGCCTGAGGCCTCGGATTTGAAGACCCTGATAACAGGTTCTTGAATTGTTAGCACCAACTTACCACCATACCACCGAGATGCTGAATATTCCATTATTTAAGACCGGAGTTAATTTACGTGATCCAATTTTCTATCTGTTTGTCTGTATCGGGCTTATTACTCAAGAACCATGATCCGATTCCAAAAACTGTTTTCATCAATCGATTCATAATATTCGCGCGGAGCTCAACGTCGGGTCAAAGTCCCATATACCCTTTTATAAAGGTCAAGGTTTACCTATAGTGGAATACGCGTTACACTGATTTAAAAATGATTTTCACCGATCGATTTCTCCTAAGCTCATTTTGCTAAATACGTCGGGTCAAAGGTGAAGGGTCAAGGCCATGTGCTTTCAAATGCCCATAACTCAAGAACCAATGGGCCGATTTGTAAACGGCTTACGCTAATGTATTCGTACTAATGGTGCGGTGTGCATAATTTATCATCCGTAATCGTTCCCGGTCAAAGGTCAAGATCAACCTCCAATCTACTCAACAATCATTACACAAACTTCTGAAACAGTTTAAGTAATCAATTTCTGAGTGTTAAGCTATTGAATTCGTTAAGTCAAAGGTCAAATGTCAACGTCCAAAGTGTTCTAACTCGTGCATCCCTGTACAGATTTAAAAACGGTTTTGACCAAATTATTCCTGATAATGGCGATGCTTACGGGTCAACGTCAATCTAGATACAGTCTGTGACATATTATCACTTATCACATCACGCTCGGCTCTTTGGCTATGCCCGTTACAACGGCTTGTTTACACATAAGTGACTTGAAGCAATAATTTATACTCTCATTTTTATGTACTACATATGTACATAGTACATGTCAATGTCACGTACTCTGTTGGTGGAATTAATTCTAGAGCCCTGTAAAAAGTATTTTTGCCGCCGACGCCTCTTTACGTTTACTTTATCTGATTTCCCTTTATCGCTGAGGCCTAGGATTTTAAAAAACGGTTTCAAGGGTCAATTAATTCCACCAACTATAGGTACATCGTTTTCACTATATGTACATGTAGGATCTGAGACCTAAAATGTTTCACCTGGGATCGTAACGTCGAGCATGTAGGCCCTTGAAGGACTCTGACAGGCATCCGCATCAAAGTCTAGAAGGACAGTGCCCAAGACCGTCACAATGAGGCCCCATGGATGCTGTGAAATGGCCTCTGACTCGTCCCGGGCATATTCCTCCTCTGTCCGCTCCCGGTAATCCCCGCCCTCGCTCAGCGCTTCCGAATTTAAATTCGGCCGATCCGCTTCCAACCTCATCTTGTCCCAGCTCTGGCCATGAGTGGCATTTGGAGTCTGAAGGGCTGAGCGTCCTGAGCTCCTCGGCGGAAACTCTGTATTGAAATTCGGGAGATTTGTTGTACGGGAGCTTAGGCTAAGTTCCTCCTCTGATTGAGTGAGATTGAGTCCCTGGCTTCCTGCTGGGCTCGACCTGTTGCTTCGATCCGGATCCGAATAAGTGTCACCCAGCCAAATCCCAATAGTCTTCCCGTTGGGAACCAGAAGGAGGCCCAGAACGATCCCAATGGATAAGAGGATGATAAAGGGGCGGCGGCGGCCGAGGCTTGACCTGCAACCGTCACTCAGGGATCCCAGGATTGGGGTAATGAAGAAACCAATCTGAGACAACAAATAATGAATTACATAGTATTTGGAACCAAGGCTTTAGATCCAAAAGTCCAGGTCCAGACTAATGTTGAATGCCATTTAATTTACTCCATACGAAATCATTTGCACAAATCAAAATATCTACTAGGTTGACGGTTTCGATTTCGACTCTGAAGCGCTACCATAGAATTTGCGATTTTGTAACTTTTAGTACGGTTAACTTAGGTGGTAAAAGCAGTTTAAGGTTGGACGTGTTGGAAGTCGTGTTTTGTGATACTTTTTTTTAAAAATCCTTCTTGGTGAAAGTTGGGCTTTCTCCCGGGACTTTCTCCAAATATAAGCCTGTGCGGCAGTACAGAGTTTGGTTCTTACGAGCGGACTCAAGCACCACATGAGGGTCATGTGTCGATGTCGGAGCCCTATATTGAGGAGTAGGGGTGACACGAAGGCGGTTTCGGCGGCATAGCTGAATTCGATGCCCATCACGGCTGCCGATACTTTCACCAGCTCTGCCCGTGTCTTTGGCCTGTGAAACAGATATTGGACAGTAAGTGGTTTGAGTGACTGGAGTGCAAGAGATCTCGACTTTTCGTAAACATAGGTTTTAGGTTTTAGGATGCAGTCTTAAGATTTTCTGCTGGATAGTGCCATGTTGTTAAGTACGGTTACACTATACACTACTGGTTAGCTTAGGTTGCGTGACATTTGTTAAAGTTGAGTTAGCTGGTGCAGGAAGGTTAAGTTGAGTTAGCACAATGGTTAAGGTTAGGGTGAGTTAGCATGGTACAATGGTTAAGCTTAGGTTAGACGGCGCAAAGTAAGGTTACACAGTTCAAGGTTAGGTAAGGTTACATGGCACGAGGTTAGCTCAAGATTGGCTTATGATATGCTTACAATGATCAAGATTAGCTTAGATTATGGTTTAGGTTAGTTTGAAGTTTTGCACTGCTTAAGGTGGGTTTATGTTAGGCTGGCTTTACGATGGTTGCGCCATATGGGTTATGATAGGGTTAACTTATTAGTGTTAGTTTACTGGTTTCATGTTTCATCAGTTTCACGGCCGGGTTATGCTGAATTGCCTGAAGCGTCGATTCTGTCAATTAACGTCATTTGACTAATTCTAATTTATTTATATAAGTAGTCCGGTTTAAAATAATTCACTTCTTGTTAGTTTCAAGGGGATAGTTCCAGGTTCCAGTTGACACCTAGTTTCTAGTGAAAACAGAGAAAGGTTTAGGTTATCCTGGAGCTTGGATCCCCCTTGTCCTGACTTACAAGAATAGAACAAACGAATTTTTGGGCCAAATATTTCCTCGCCTAATGAAATGCTTGCTACCCCGTTTGTTGTTTTTCAAATCATCTTTGTAACTTTTGGAAAGAAGTCATCCTGTTCCAATTTGGACGTGTAAAGTGAAAGTGGATAAGTTGAATTGGTTCCTTTGAGAGGTAAGTCGAGGGCCCAAGAACTTTCCCTTCTTCCTCCATCCCTTGAGTGGGCGTGGGTGAGTGAGTGCGGTTCGAGAGTCAACAGAGGGGAAGGCGGGAATGTGCGGAGAGTAAACAGAAAGGGAGGCTTAGCTCTTTCGTCGGGTCTCAATCCCGAGGAAACTTTAGTATTTGCGGCGGCCTCACCGATAAATATGTGAGAAGTCTTGAGGCTCGGCCTGATCATCACCCGCCGACTGATTGATTTTCCGTATCGTTTGTTCCTTCAGCCGCTCCAGCCGCCCTCTCACCCTGGCCCGGAAATTGGTTTCCTTCTCAGCTGCCCCGCCGCTAACCGTCTCTCCGTCCCAAAACTCCGACCAGCCTTCCTTCAGCCGGCTCTTGAACAAGTGTAGGCAGCCCACGTACTCAACTACCTTGGTCATCCTGAGTCAGCCGCCCTGCAATAAATGACAGTAAATGCACTTAGAATATGGCTGCTATTTAAACTATCACCAATTAATTCGAAATCTCTCACCAACTACACAAAATTACTCACCAATCATTTGAATCCTATTTTGAGCATTATATTTATTATTTTACAATAATTAACGGAATTCAAATTCTGTTACTTGAAATATTTCGAAGCATTGGTGAGGAAATCTCTAATTGGTGAGAGATTTCGAATTAATTGGTGATCGTTTAAATATTCCTCTTAAAATATGTATATGTAGATATAGCCTTTAAGCTTAAAACGCAAGGAGGTTAATGATGAACGAGCCTAAGTTACTGTAGTTATTAGATTGGATTAGGGTTAGGTGTTAACACCAAAAAATTACTTAAACCGGACTAAAGTTCGTTTTCCGTCATTTAGTTTTACTTAGGTACCTTTTATGCTGGAAGCTATACTTCAATGCAGAATTAAATACAAATAAATAAATATTAAATTTTGGAAAACTTTTCGGGGGTATTCCGGACAGCGAGCGCGGACACCATGCTGGACACGCCCCTGCTGTTCATTGTGCTTTGAAGCAGAAAACAGAGATTTGGGTTTCGGAGGAAGCCACAGATGTATAATGTTTATTGATTAGGCAGAGCCATGCCATAAAAGGGAACTGGTATGTCGTATGTGTGTAATCTTCCCGGCTAGTAAATAATACAAATATATTATGTGCTTAGTGAGAATTCCTATGATTTCTAGGAAGGAGGACAGCATTTGCATTTCGGGATTAGGCCTGGGCGGATCAACGTAAGAAACTAAGAAAGTATTTAAATTCTGTAAGAGACTGGGTTTGTATTTTTGTCCTTGGATTTTATGACACCACTTCAGCAGAAGATTAAGTGTCATATTAAGGGAAAAGCGGGCAATCCGCACATTGTATTACGGACTACGGAAGCTTTTAGCGGAACGAACCCTCTACACTTCACACTCCCTAATTAAAACGGTTTAATTAATCGTACGCAGTAGAAGTTGATGCGAGGGAATGAAATATTTTCTCCGTTTTAATAGCACCTAATAAAACCGCTGTTTAATTTATTTAATGGGTCCTATTCTGCACCTTTACGTTACGTATTCATAGAAGAAGAATACGAAACAGTTCACTTGTAGAATTTACGGTGTGTATTTTTTTTCCAAATACTTGTTCAAGATTTTCTGTAGAAATGTGGGAAATTAAAGTGGCACACCAGCAGGTATTGGATTTGATTCTGGGTAATATGGCGATGGCTCAGACACGCACTTTCTATCTAACGCGCTTCCCATCTGCGCGCTTTCGTGCGAAAAGAATACAAACACGTACAAACTAGTATTCGGCTATTCGGATTCCGGAAAGAGTACTGATGTACATCTTTTAATTACATTTTAATACTTATAACATGAGCATATAATCTTAGCTGCCGAGTAGCGAAGGCCCCATCCTTTAATTCTAAAGTGAGTTCACGAAAAGACAAAAAAAGAAAAAGCAAGACCCGCGAATTTTAATTCGGACTATTGACATGAGTGTTCGAGTGTTGACATTTATTGACACTGAAACCAGAAAACAAAACTGTACGAAATGGATTATTCGAGAGCTGAGCTCGAGTTCCTATACTATAGAAGCCTGGAACCGATCCCTGGGACGGACTTCCGACCCTGTCTCTTCAACCCTAACCACACGATCCCCCTCCATCAGCGTCACTCTGAGGACCATTACTACAAGTACTCGTGCCGGGAAATGAACCCTGACCTCTCAAAGCATTTCGTCCGGTGTCAGTTTAACTTCTCCCACAATGTCCTTGAAGGGAAGATGGAGGAGCACTTGGTCACCTGTCCCGCCTATAGCTCCTGGGTTCAGCTTCAAACGGATTCCGGGAAACCGGTCGAGGGTAAATTAAGATTTTGCTGGTCTACGTTGACGCAATAAATGACAAATTACTTGTATTTAATGTGCCACCGTCGTCATTCACGAGGCGCTTCGTGTGAGAAATTGCAAATATAGGACCTGTGAGATTAAAACCACAATTGGCATTGGCGCTAGCGTCTCTTACTTCACTTCCGTTTTTCTGCCGTTGAATTTAGCAGAACCCGAAATCCGAACAGCGCCTCGCCGTTTTCATTAATTCGGATTTATTACAATTTTTCCTAACATGCGGACTTTTGCAATTTTTTATTTCACGTTTTAGAGCATTTATATAAGGCAAATTTATCGAACGCTTTAGTTAATGGAAGATTCTCTTTTAGCGTAAGTACCTAATACTGGTAATTACTATACCATTTGCTGATTATGTTTTAAACTTTTTGTGATGTTGCAGGGTACTCCTGGTCAGCTTTAAAGGTGCTCAAGTCAAGCCAGCCGGCTGAGGATTAAGGGAAGTTTTGGCTACAAGACCTAGCAACATTTCACGATTTCAAAATTTTCACCCAGGAGAATATCTGGCACCTATTTCAAAATTCGAGGAATAACTGGCTACAAGGTAGAAATTATGTATTAACTAGATCAGTGTCGAGTCACTACAAATGGCCTCACTCATTTGACGTTTTATCACGAATTACTATAATGCTGTG
>JAQFZY010001255.1:0-16839 GCA_034696285.1 Hypogastrura burkilli
GCTCCGTTATAGCGCGGGAGGGATTTTACACCCGTGTGTGTTGGTAAAGTAATGGTTAGTGAAATTCGAATTATTTTAAATTCTGCACACGTTTTCTTATTGCGAAAAAATTCATACTAGATAAAATAAAAGACCTTTTGTAATCGAGCCCCCCCCTTGACCAAATCCTGGGCCGCCCCTGTGTACAACCAACGGGTAAGATCACTGTAGACTGATGTATTGCACATGTTTTGAAGTCATATTCAGGGTCCATGTGTATTTCATCCGCTGGTGACGAGCTTCCCAACGTTGTTCTTCCTCAAGCTTAAAATCCCTCTGAAACTTCTATGAAACGCGTCGAGTACTCGGCCAACCCGTGGTCACTCGACGACATACCATCATTCCCGACAAGTACAGACATATGAGGTCATCCTGTATGAGTCCCATCAATTTTCGTTAATTCCGTCACACACTACAATGCTTATTTAGTACAAGCGATTCAGACTCTAAAACAGTTTGGAAACTTTAATCGGACACGTCGTTCAGAATTACCCTTTAAACGGTCGCACGGGTCTTCTTAGAGTAGACAAATTTATTACGAATGTGTACACTAATGTTTTATCTTCAAGAAGAAACTAGACCCAGGATTCATGTACCTCACCTTCGGCAGCAAACAAGCTGGTAAAAAGTGTTCAAGATAACTCCGTAAAATATAGGTCTTGGCTCACCACATTATATATTTGGCTACAGATATATAGTTTGGTGCTATCAATTAGAGTTTCGGGCTACCAACTGCTGGAGCTTTGGCTTCCAAATAAATGTTTTGGCTAATAAATATATTTTTTGGCAACCAGTATATATTTGGCTACTAATATATTCAGCATCAACAATATTTCACCGCCTCCAAAAGGTGCTTCAACTTCAAAAATATTTTATCGCTCCAAATAGTATTTTACCGCCCATATAAAAAACTTAACCTTTCAAAAATACTCTACCTCTATAAAATATTTTATCGATCCATAAAATAATGTTTTGGTTCCTAAGAATATTATGTTACTACCCAAAAATATGTTTCTGCCTCACAGCCCCGTTCGACATTTTGATAATTCGACATTGCGAGTTCGACATTATGAGCCGTCGACATTTCATACTTCGACATTATTAACGGGAACCGTTGTAGCATGCAAAAGAAATAAGCACTTCTGTTGAAACTCTATTACTCATTCCAACTCGTCGTAGAATTTTTTTAACGTTTTGTTTTTAGATACTGTTTTGTTTTGTTTATGTATATATAGGAAACAACAAATATTTTCATGGATCCATAACATATTTTATTGAGCAGAGGAATATTTTTGAAGTTAAGCTTCCTTTGGTCGGACATTTTTTTTTATTGAGATTCCTTATATATTATGGTAGCCAAACAAATATATATTGATAGCCAAAACATTTATTCGGGAACCAAAAACTCCAGTTGGTAGCCGGAAACTTTATTTGGTAACCGGTAGTGAAATCAACGTATATTTGGGGAGCCAAAACTAATATATTATAGGAGCCAATTCTCCAATGTAGCCAATTTATTTATTTTTGTAGCCAAAATTGAGTTTATGGGAGCCCGTTTATCTATACCCCAATTTTTATCGAAAGTCAAAAGTTTATTTCTTTTTGGCAATTTGGTTATTTTCAAAATGGACATTCCATTTACGTTATTATTATCTGCGGTAGACTACATCTGCATCTGCTGTCGGATGCTCATGCTGCTGCTCAAGGTTCCTGCAGGTCCGGACTTTTTGACAAGTCCGTTTACGCTAACCCGCTGTGTACCAAGATCCTCATTTACCTGAAATCGATCTATTTTTAGGATTAGTTTTTACTCGGCAAGGGATGCCAAGTACATAATCAAGACCCGCATACTTTCATTTAGTCTGGGTTACACTTCCGTCCAATTCACTACAGAAGCAGGCACGTGTGGGTAACATATTCATATCTCAAGTTTTATACTGGTGGGCAAAAAAAAAAATTTTTACACTTTATTACAATTATGTATTAACAGTGAGAGTAATACACTGTGTGTGTATTAAATAATTCCGATTATAATTAAGCACATAGAATAAATGCCATGAATAGTACCTATGGGACATACTGGATTCTTGTTTGCCGGTTACTGTTCCAGAGCCTGAATAAGATATTAAAGAATACTCTAGACTTGCAATTAAACGTTTGAGCACAATCAGAAACGTAGGACAAACAATAATAATACGTTCCGACGGGTGATACCTGATACCTGTCACTCTAGGCCGCCGGAGAGACGATTAGATTAGAAGCAAACGATTTCCACCTACTTTCACCTGCTCAAAACGCGTTGACACAGTTACCTATTCCTTATCCTGTCGGTCGAGCGACAAATGAGTCAGGAAACACTTGCACAATGCAATATTACACTAATGGCGTGGGATAAGGTGTTTGCGCTCTAGAACACTCGCGCCGCGTTAGACGTCTGCCGACGCGAGCCTTTCCCTACCGTCTTGTATACACACTACATATACACAATCCTATGTAATGCTAGGCTTGCAATCGGAATGCGCGGACGGTTTCAATTTGTGCAATAATATCCGCTTACCTTAAGTCTAGTGCTAGTATAATGAGGCGCCTAAACGGGCAAATCAATTTGTCAAATCCTTTCCATTAGGCGTATCAAGGTGTAACTTGTACTTATACTGTGCTGTACTGGCACTGTAATCTGGAAATGCGCGAAATCGGTTTCCAAGCTCTGACACTGATATCATTGTTCGTCTATTATAAAGTAAGCCTCGCTCTGTGACACTTTCTGAGTTCTTTGCTAGTCCAAAATACAGTTGACACCTTTGCAGTGGAGCTGAGGACGGGAACGAGGGAAGTCCTTACGTAAGCGATTATTACATTTTTCTGATAACTCAAACCACTTAGTCAAAAGGCGTTAGTCATTTTGGACCTGGACTTTGTAGGAACACCCCCTATCTTCTCCTCATATTTGCACGACGGGCAATAATTAGTTGTGCACTTAGACCACACATTCCGGAAGCCCTTCCGACGCCATATAGCAAGTTCAAATGAAATGACTAATATTAGACAGTCCTTCACAGAGCTCTACCTACTTGATAATATTGGAAGTACAATGAATCATCCTGCTCGCCTAGACAATTTTTGCTCCTAGAGAAGTGACTGACGTCCTGTCCCAAGTCCCAATCCCAATCTTTCCATTCCCAGTTCCCTTCTAGCGTCCAATAAATAGGCCTTGAATCACGGAAGGCCGTATCAGTATTTAACCAGGTGACTCCATCAGGAGAGCTCAAGTCAGTAGAATATTTAAACAAGCCCTATTGACACTATTGTACTTAAAGGTTTTGCTCCACAGCTCTCCCATTACCGCATCCTCCTTGGTCCTCCTGATAAAGCCACAGGAATTGACTCTTACTTTCATCGTTTATTTTACCAAAGGTCTCCTGCATTTCGTCTTGGCTTAGTAGTAGCCTGCACCTGCTCCTGAAATAAGGATTTTGTCGGACATTTAGCAGATTTGAGCTAGAACAGGTTACAAATACCCGGATTCTCAAAATGACGAGTAAACTAAAATTCGTCCCGCTCGTTACGTTCATCGCCTTCCCCGTCTCCCTCATAATCACGTAAGTCATTTTGAACCCACATTTTGAAAATGTTAGTCCAAGAAAGTCCCATTTCAATATTTTACAATCCATCCAGGTATTCCATGGGCGTGAGCTATGTTCATATTCGTCCCTTCTTTTCCTACATTTCTGACACCGGCACCACGTCCCCCGAAAGTTGTTGGTTCGCCCTCTTCCTTAATCTTGTTGGAATTGCACGTAAGTACATACATATCCATAATGTAAATTTATATCATTCTAATCTCCAATATGGTCTCATTATAATTTTTCGACTTTTCAAATAGTTGGGGCCGTCGTTTACATCCGCTACATGCAGGTTGAAGAATATTTTCGGGCACGGCCAGCCGGGATTTGGATGCCAAGGGTTAACGTTATGGGCCTGATAATGGGACTCATTTCCGCCCTCGGCGTCTCTGTTGTCGGGGCCTTTCAGGAAACTAACGTGTTTAGCGTGCATGTGATCGGGGCCTTCATGAGTTTCCTTGGCGGGTCCATTTACTTCGTTTTCCAGGTAAGAAGCGGAGACTTATTATTACTAAGGCGCTAAAAGACTTCCGATTATTTAATAAATGCGTCTGTTGTATTTTCCCATAGGGTTACTTTACATTCAAGATGCTCCCACTCTTTGCAAATAAGTTCATTGCCATTGCCCGGGTGTTTATTGGTGTAGTGTCGATTGGGCTCTTTGCAGCGGTATACATTTGTGGGGTATTTGCAGTAAACCAATTCAAAGGTGAGCACTATTCCGCCCTGATTCTTCCTAATGTACGTAAAATACTTCAAAGGACGAAGGCCAATAGATTGCCTATCCTATCAGCCAACACCCGTAAGCCTGATTTTACATTGGCGATTGTTTTCGAGCCCGTTCCAAAGGTTTATTTGCCTACATCTATTTTTGTATTTGTTCTTCCTGTACAAATAGTATTGTGACAAATAGTAATTTGATGCCCCATAACACAAAGGAGAAATAAGTCGATGAATTGGTGCTTTGCACTTTCACCGTTTTTAATCTCGCATATTATACCTAGAAGACAAATAAGATTGGGCTTGCGTTCCAATTATGAATAATCTCTCCAATTCAATTGTAGGTATTGAATATTGAATACATTTTAATTTAGTATTGGTTGAGGGAAAAGGTGAATTTGATGCCATTTTGAAAAAGGGCTTTCTTTATTTGGTGTGCCATTTCAAAAAATCCGCCTGATAAGGGTCTGTTTTACTTCTCTACAGGTGACAATGTTGTATACTGGGAGCCTGAGGACGGCGGCTGGACCCTTCGTATAATTTCTGTCACTTGTGAATGGATTATGGCCGCTCTCTTTGACATTTATATTCTATCCTTCATGCTCGACTTTGGGAAAATCCACTTCAAGGGCCCACAGGTTGATCCATACGTTCAAAGTGCTTAAAGTATCTAGATCGCTGTGCTTCTGGCTAAAAAGAAGTATTGATTCCAGTCAAGAAACATAACTTCCTTGCTGCGAAAACAATTAAAACTAACTAACTAGCCTAAACTGACGTAATCTCAGGTTTATGATCAAGGAAAGTAATTTTCTTATCAAGAATCAGCACTTTTACTAGCCAGAACTCAGTATTTTTAACGTAGTACCTCATCTTCGGTGTTAAAGCTAGAGTTGCATAAATGTATTATTTAAATAAGTGCGTGTCCTACCACAAACCGCTGAACTGTTTCAAGTACCTGAACTTTTTATACTGCTTTAATAATAGTGCGTTGAAAGACTTATTTCTGACCCAGAGTCTCCAGATGTGTATCTGTATGTATTTCCGAATGGTCAGGTTCAGTACATTACAGTATTTTGCAGTTAATGCTTCCGCCTTGTCAATGCCATTTTATGATCTTAACTGAATAAACGAAGTCTTGAGTTCTTCCTAATTCTGAGCTAGTGTCCACCATAATTGCCATAGTTCTTGCGTGTTGGAGGGACACGTGGTTTAAGCAGTAGTAGTATTATATTTTTACCAACAGCACACGTTATACGACCCAATGGTGTCCTTACTATAGATTATTTTATTTTTAAATATTACAGTTCCGATTTTCTGAAACGAAGCCCTCTTCCAACAACAATCCTTCAGAACAAAAGTTTGTAACTGTACGCTATGCTCAAAGTGAAGCGTAGGATGAGCCTGCCAGGACAGTTGTGTTTGTATGTTGTAGAAGGAATAATTAGTTCTGATTTCAGAATGTATTTCTGTTTGCAAAATGCAAGCTTTTGAAATGGTAGTTTTTTATAATGGCTAACCAGCTAAACGTCATCGAATTTACATTTTTAATATATTAAAATTGATTGCCATCCTGTTTGCAATAAAAGTATAGACCGAGTTGAAGTTGAGCTTCCCTCCAACATTATAGGATATATTTACTAAAAAGATAGCAGTCATTTGATGTTTACATAACCACACGTTCACGATAACTGGCGGCCGACTGACAATTATGTAAATAACTAACACACATATTTTCCGGCTTCAGTCATCTTCTGTCTTTGGATCCCAAAAATGCAAAAATTGATTTAATAGTCTCATTTAATAAAAAGTTGCCTTAGCGTATAATCGAACTGTTTTCATATGTGCGAAATTGTCAGAGGTGAGTGGTGGAAAAGCTGATTTATCCCAAAAGCAGATAAAAAAAAGCGCCGTAAAATAACTTAACCTAGTAAAAACTGTGACATTGGGAGGATTAAACCATTTGAATCGGGCTATAGTAACACTGCACAACATAGAGGAAGGATGCACATCCAATCACTGCCACTCCTCCGGTTGAACTACAGCCGGTCACTCTCATACGCCTGCTTCAATCTTGCAGAGATAAGTCTTTCAGCCAAGCACATTGCGTCGATCTAATTGAGAAGGTATCTTAGATATCGGCAATGAAACACTAAAAAGAATTAGTTACTAAAAATGAAACACTGCTCTTACTGAACCGCGAATCGTAATTATCCGATCACCATCAGCTTGACGTCGATGATCTCCGTGAGAATGTTTAGTCTGTTCGCAGATCTGGGAAACATAGATCACGGTTTCTGTTTCACGCATCATCTGAGCTAGGCTCATTCCGCCTTTTCCAATAATCCGCTCGATCAAATTGCCGCTTGTCAGAATTCTTAGACACACGTCCCCTTCATCTTTCTTCTTACTTTCCTCAGCCATTATTTTAAGAATTTTATTGCATGCAGCTGAAGTGTTTTCAGGAGACCCGAGCACAATTACAACTTTTTGTCTGTCGTCAAATAAGCCTGGTGGTCTGATAATATCCACATCAGTCCCAGTGGACTCCATAACGCTCCGAATGGTAGAAAAACACGTTCCAATCAATGCTAAGGATTTTGTAACAATTTTGAGTATTTTATAAATTCAGGTGTCGGTCATACTTACTACTATATCGCAAATTTTTATACGTACTACTTACCACCAACAGCGTCCTCTGAAACTAACATTCGTAGCGGTAAATTTCTTAAGGGCACAAGCCCACTTCTCAGACTAGCTGTAACAGCAGTGGCATTACTGGATCTTGGTTTTTCCTCAAACGAGCGTCCTATTGATTCAAACGACATACACAAACTAACACAGTGAGTACTATTGGCTAACTATTATATTTCGCGTCTAGAGAATCCGGCTGCTTTCTTACCTTCATTCTTCATGGGATCAATTGAGATTCGTAGGGCCTTGCCATTGACCAATGTTCCAATCAAATCATCAACTAAGTAGGCCGCCATTAGTATATCCTTAACGGTCACAGTACACGCATTTGAGCCAGCCGTTTTTAGTGACACAATATTTTCAATTCCCTCATCATTCCAGCGGCAGAAAAGAAAACCGAGGTCTTCTGTGGAGATGACCGCTGCAGCTAGTAAACAAAACACGACAAAATTTTCACAATACCACATAATTACATCCCTAATAATGACAAAATCACAAAATGACGATAAAAGTATTTCCTGTATTTTCTGAATTCGTAAACTTACGATCAACTGGACTGAGTACGACCCTCACTTGATCTAAAATCATGGTCGCTGACGTTCAGGCCCTTTGTTAATTGTATTTTTCGACTATGGTTTAGGACCTCCAACAACAACGGCCAGACTAGTTGATGACTTAAACTCTCTAGACCTGACGCAGGATATCCCTCATGCAGCGCCACAACATTCAGGCGGCTCATAAAACAGAGAAGTTATGCTCAAGTAGTGGAGGGAACGCGAGTGAGTGCGAGGGAGAAAAAGTAGCTTCCCATTTTTTTAATCTACTCTACATGAAAGTGCGGAGGGTGTTGTCAGCCAGAGTAATCCCATCCGCATCCGCATCCCATACTTAAAACTCAAAAAGGACCGGATTTGAGAGGTTTAGAGTAAAAGTGGGCGGCTCTAGAAATTAGAATCCGTGAGGCTACCCGCCAAACCATACCTATGTAGAAGCAGGAGCCAGAGGAATGACACTCCGTGCCTCCTCTATGCTCATTGATCTATTGACCTCAACTATTTAAATACCAGAATTTTTGCAACCAATAACAAACACCAACGTAGTTTAATATTAGCTACGGGAAGCCGGAATCGTAAGAAGCATTATTTTGACTATTTAACTATCGTGGTTTTCATTCCGAAAAAAAGAAGCTATTGTTTTAATATAAGTGGTACACTGTAAACTCACAACACTAATACCAACAATTACTTTATTAATTCAGTTGAACCAAACATTCAATAATTTACAAATCTAACTAGTATAATATTTAGAGTAATACATTTGTTTTTGCATTCCAAGCTTAATTTCACCATCTTGGTCCATGTTAAGTCTCAGCAAAAATATTTTAAGGCTGGAATTTATGGTTCCCAAACAAAGGTAAATAGTATATCTAGTCCAAAAAAGTATAGCCATATGCCAATAATGTAGGTCCAAATCAGCAAAAAAATGAAACGGGAAACGGCACAACGAAGACCCTCATTATTCTTCTAGATTCAATTAGTTAAAGTTACCCGAGTTCTTTCAGATAATAACTGCAGTTAAAGTAAAGAGTTACATTGAAACTGAGGAGGTTCACATAAAGTGCATGTGGAGCACTTAATAAATTCAGTTTGTGTAAACATAACACCTAGCCTAAGCCAATTTAATTTAATTTAGCTACAGTAATTTAACATAATAACGCAAAATTGAACTGAACATATTCAACTGAATTAATGCATTTAAATTAATGAGTTGAATTTTCCGGGAAAATGTACACATCTTCCAGCACAAAATTATCTATTATCACTTATCACCTTATTGTGTAACGGCATCATTTGTATGGGGCTTATGAAGAGATCCGCCTCTAGTCCCAGATCACGAGACGTCTTTGGTCTGCTGATGAAAAGATGATGATGATGATGACATGATCCGAGGCCTTAAAATATACTATGCCATCTCTGCCAAAAACTACTGTTATATGTTATACATACACGTTATACATATACGTTATATGTACAGAATACTACCGCATATCTCATTTTCACTTTTAAGCCTATTCAAATCATTGGCCACGTGCGCATTAAGTAACTGGAGTCACAACCAGCCACGCGTGGTTGACCCCCCTCTTCCTGTACATCATATATGTCCAATTCTGGCTTGACCTTGAATATTCGACTGGGCTGCACTCATAGTATAATATACAAGTGGAGACCTCATTATGGCTACTATGCATTACGTTAAATAACCTGTGCATCTACTCTACATACAAGGTTTCATGTTCATTCCATCTTCCGTATTGACACAGGGTATTCCACCCAGACGCATCTACTTTAGTTTGAGTAAACACAATAGTGTGGTGCGTGGTGTAGACCTGAGCGGTTTTCATCATAGGGTAGCGTAGTAATAAAATCAAGCCATATAAAATGGTGATTCTTGGAAGAGACCCCTTTAATTAATGTAAATATTAAACAGAGAAGTGTTGAAGTTGATCTGTGTTTGGACTCTCGGCTGCTGTGAGGGATGTTGATTAGGTCGTTGTCGCTTCTAAATTAGTCTTCACGTTAAGGCTATAAACTGTCAGGGCAAGGGGAGTTCAGTCGGCCACAACAAAATATTGATGCGTAGAGATCAACATTATGGCTCTATGTAAATAGTAGGGACGGAGTCCAACAGGATCCAAGTAATCAGGGATCACTACGGCTGAGTCCACGGCCAGAAGAAGGTTCAACATCCAACAGACTTGTTTTCTCCAGACGCCGACAAGAAGTTCGGAAGCTACGGATACACTGTCCCCGGTATCATGTTGTCCTTGAGAGCCGAGAAGCTAATGTACGACGAGGAGTACGTTAAGATTTACTCAGCCTATAAAGCTATCAAGAATCCATATGATCCCAAGACTAATCCAGAGGTAAGAATAATAACAACAATCAACAATGCATAGTACCTAACGAAGATTATTGGATTGATGGTATGATCATAAAACGGATTTTTATTTATTTATTTCCTGAAGGGGATCGTGAACATTGGAACTGCCGTTAGTGTAAGTCAAGAATATTATTCTGATATCATATTTCATGCCTACTGCTTCTGAGTATAGATCATTTCGGTAAAGAAGTAGCTGTCAATCCATTAAAATGCGTCCCTTAGATAGTCGCAATGTTCCTTACATTATGATTTATTCAATAGACACAACAGTCTGTGTCCATGTGACCTTGACAGATTTACTACTATCAACTCGTGTCATTGGTCATTGCTACCCGAAGTGATTGAGCGAACTGTTAGTTTATATCCAAAATAGTAATTTCTGGTTTGATTGCACCAAGCAGTCCGCACTCCACACACAAAAATGCCTAAATAGTTCTAAACAGACACGGATGAGCCGGATTGCGCCACCTCGGGTAAAAATTTGGGGCCCGAGTCGGGTAAAAATCGGGTAAGTTAGGAATAAATCGCGGTAAAACATCGATAGTCTAACTTAAAACCTAAACCGAGGAAAAGTCGAGGTTGTATTTTCTCGTAACCCCAACATTGTACAAAAAGCGGGGGGAATTGCACCTTTTTTGCGAAGATTATGGCATACACTCATTGTTCGAAAGTAATGTACGAAAGGCATGGTTCCTATACAGCCCACCCTGATAGAAAAAAAAATGATAAAGAAGAAGAACCCAAATTTTAACCGGGGTCTAATCTGAAGCATACTATGAGCTAAATAGCTAAAATATCTTGTGCTTCGCGTAAGCTCTGTTACAGTAGGTATGTACAATTAATTTTGACCTTGCCGTTTGCTCAAAGGGATCCCGCTGTTTTAGGTATCCATTGGTCGCGATCATCATAAGCAAATATAAGGCAGCCAGATGTCCTATATATAATTATATAGGAATAACTCATATTTGAGATGCCTTAACTATATTTGAAAAGGTCCGATATTTTTCCTAAATATTTGTCAGTCGATTCCAGTGAAAATGTCCCGTTTACTGCAGGCTCACATCGTCTAACTACACAGAAAAATCCCATTGTGTTTGCGCTCCGGCATTTTACAACGCTTGGAGGTTTCCCTTTAATACACTGAAGTCAGTACGATTACGAGCCAATGTCCATGTCCTAAGCCTCTAATATATACTGAATTCAGGGTTAAACTAATTAGGAACAGCACACATACCAAAACTACTCTCTTCGTAAGTAATTGGTTTCTATAATTTAGATGAAAGTTAAGGGGATTGTACCACCGATCTCGTATTAGCAAAATTAAATATCTGCATAGGAATGGTATGGGTGTTTTATTAAGTGGATCAAACCATTTGAGGAAATTAAGTGCTTTTCATGAGTGCTGGAGAAAGGGCCACGGTTGTCCGACATTGATTCATCACCGTCACTTGAATTTTATAGAAAAATCGCAGTGACTGTGACAGAGGAGAATTTACAAATCGATGAGCTGGCATGTGTTAAAAAAATATATTTATTACCTCTGAAAACTTACGGATTTGGTCAGGCTGTTAAGAAAACGCACTTAAAGATATCGACGATCGAAGTAAATGATAACTTTTCTCGGCTAGCGCAATATCCTTTGCGACTGTTAGACACGAGTGCACTACTTGAACGTGTTTCTTGCACAAATTAATCATATATGGACAAGTGAAAATACAAACTTATCAGTAGTGGATACTGAGTCGATGTTGACCTTGCATATAAATGAACGCAATGACACCGTAGAGTTTAAGGAAAGTTGCAGTATTCTTTAAAAATGATTCCTTCAGCAGGAACGTTAGGTACTAAACAGTTGACCCTACATTAGAATTATTTTCATTATTTCATTAATGTCGAGGTTGTTCGCAGTTTAATCGGTCTGCCGGGTGGCCGGGTGACGTTTGAGAATCAGATATACATATGTAGTGCTGCCAGAAGGATGAAATCTCACCATAACCATCTTTCTCCTAATACTTCAATATTGTACAAGCGTGTAAATGCCCAATGTTATTTGGTAGGCTTTAAAATAAAAACCTTACTTAGGAGGCTCAGGAGACGAAAGGGTAAAGAGAATGGATTTTTGAGGAGAGAACCAAAGTTTTTAGTTTTTGTGTTAGGAGAAGGATGGTTATGGTGACATTTCATCCCTCTGGCGGGCACTAGATCTGATTCTCAAACGTCATCCAGCCACCCGGACCAACTTAAGTGCTAATAGCCTCGACATTCGTTTAAAGAAACCAAGGAGAACGGTTCGGTGTACTATTTTCGTCTCAACTAATGCAAGCGCGGTAGGTTTAGGTCAAACAGTTATATCAACAAGGTGAGTTTTAGTTGAAAGTTTTAGATAGAATGACATTCGAAAAAACCGATATTTCCCCGAAGGAAATCTGGATCTCTTAAATTATTAAAGAACCCTAATTTAAACCAGGATAAGATGCATACTCAGAGCTAAATAATTCAAAATATTTTTCCTGTTATATGCAGTAGTAGTTATATTTACAACTGATTTCAAAATTTTCTTGCGCCTCAATTGTTTGTGCGCATTGTTTTCTGATAATTTAGCTAACCATTGATCGGGGTCAGAAATTTATTGAAAGATAAATATCTAAATCTCTTTGCATGCTTCATCTGCGTCCAGCTGTGTGACCGGTTAAGAAATTGACCTCCGAACTCCGAACAAATTATATGTATCCTGTATTAATGATATTAACATGCTATTCAAAGTACCTATACTAGTAGGAAGACATAACACCTGAACGCAGTGAAAAAAATTATTAATTAAATCATACAATTATAGCAAACTTCGAAAAACGGTTATCCGCCAAAATTCTTGAATGTCTCGGGATCATGGAAATTTTTTTTTGTTTTTGAATTTCCAGAAATTCAGCAATTTTACACACCCGCTGTAGGATCCTTTTCCATGGGTAATGGTGCTGGTCCTTGTATATTATTGGCTGCCTGGTCTGGAGGCTGTAACAACAAAATAAGACAATCAAAATTAGAACATTTTGAAGTTCCCTGCGAGACATTAACAATTAACGATTATCACTGCCAACTGCTCAACAGATTGAACGAGCATGAGCTATAGTTTGTAGTGTTGACCTTATGTGCGCTCTTCCGCTAAGTTCGGCCTTTAACGTTGTAAATTGTGAATTTACAAGACATCGTCACCGTAACATCTATAGGTTTTATCATACAACGGTCTTTTGATCATACATTATTGACGTATGTCTTACCGGGAGAACTTCTAGAAGATCTTGACCCTCATCCTCGGCAAGCGTGGCCAAGTAGGTAAGGTTCCGGAGGAGAACCTCTTGATACTGGACACACTCCAGATCCTTGCCTTTCCCTTGGCACTGTAAAGATTCAATGGTCTGAATAAGATTAGCATTTTCGTCAAGCATCTTTTGGACTTCGGAGTGTGTGGGAGAGGCCGAGCTTTCCGCCAGCCCTTCTGGCCCCGACCCAGACGAATTCATTGACATGCTTGACGTCGGGACAGGACGGGGTCACAAACACATGTCTCTAAATCAAAGACTAAAAAGTTGACACGGCTCTTAATATGCGAAAGGGACAAGACACGCCGTTATGTTCCACATTCGGAATCTCCCTCTCAAATCCAAACCTTTCACTTATCTTGCACCTCGTCGGCTCAAACTCTTTCTCACATAGAGATACGTAAAATGTTAAACGTGTGTTTTCGTGAAATCAAACATATTTTTGATCCACGGAGAGTTTTTGTACTACTTACAACCAAAATACTTAGTTCTGATATTAATGTTTTCCTTGTATTTAGTGTTCCCCAGAAAGTATACATAGATTCTAGTAGAGAACAAAGTATGTAAATGAATCATCTGGCGGTCATGGGGTCACGGGTGAGCCGGATACAACGCGTATTCGTATTCCCATTGGATGATTTTGATGTCATAGGCCATGGGTCTTGTAGGTCAACTGGGCACATGGTTTTTTAGAATTGGAGCAAAAAGTTGAGTTTGGAACTGTTGAGACCGAGCCACTAAGTGATCTCGGCCAAATATCGTCGTGGATAATAACGATAGGGAAATTTGGAGTACATATAATACTGTACGTATTGAAAATCAATACTGCTCCCAATATTTCAGCGGCATTGCTACGTGTAATGGATTCAGTTACATTTTCTTCTACGGAAGATTGTTATGTCTGAGTGATGCGGCGCAATAACTTTGCGTCCAATACCAACCTCAAAATATGTCAATAATGTAATCCAATGCAACAGGTATCCTCATCCTCACAAACGTAGTATAACTTCATAGTAAATTCCTAAGGATTAGTCAGTTTAAACTAAGCCATTTAGTCAATTAACTGGAAATGATTTCACAGCGTATAAAATATTCGGCGCCATAACTTGTTTAACGAGGATTTTGCAGAGGAAGATAAATTTTTCGCATAGGAACGTTGAAAGCGGCCGCATAGCGTTCAATTCAATCGAAGCCGTGGTTAATATAGAATGGTCGTAAACAGTAAACTAATTGTTTCAGGGGATCATGGACGACGTTCTGGTGAAGCGATTCAAGGATAATAATCACTATTACCAAGCTGAAGCTACGCAGTTCCGATACTACCAATTTTGGGGATCTGACGAGTTTAGAAGACGTCTAGCCACGCTAATGACAACGTTCTTTAAGCCAGAGGACCTAATCTCATATGAAAATGTAAGTCCTGTTCCACAAGTCACTCAATTCGGGCTAAATCCTTTTCGGATCCTAAGATAATGGTGCTTAACGGTTCCTTGCTGTCACTGGACATACTTAACTGTATCCTTCTGGACGAGGGTGACGTCATCCTTTGCCCTACGCCGGCTTATCAAGGCTACTTCCAGGCCGGCTCCCAACGGTGGGGCACGAATATTTGCCTGATTCCAATGGTACATGAAAAGGTTGGTCGGGGATTAGCGTATCATCGTAGAGTATTATCCTTGGAATTGCAGAACTTAATTGAAGTTACATTTTGCTTCTAGGACTCCGACGGCGAAACCTTCGAACTGACAATTGAACTGATTGAGAAGGCGTATGCAGAGGAAGTTGCTCAAGGAAAAAATGTCCGTGCCTTCCTATTCAATAACCCGCATAATCCGCTCGGTAAAGTCTTTTCCAAGGCCCTCACCATTGACATCATGAAGTTTTGTAACCGGTAAATTCCTAGAATTCAATACGGGGCTGCCAACAACTTTTGCATTACCCTCCTTTGTTGTAGGAACAATCTTCACTTAATTGTTGACGAGATGTACTGCATGTCCGTGTTCGACAAGAAGGCCTGCTTCCATTCCGTCTTCGAGCTGGAGGGGACCAACATTTTGGACAAGAATCGTATTCATGTAATTTGGGGATTCAGCAAGGTTTGTCCAGCATAAAGCACGAGGGTTTTGGGATTGGATTCATTCTTCATAATTCTGAAGGATTTGTGCCTGACGAGCTTCCGGACGGGCCTAATTCATACCCATAACCAGAAGCTTAAGATGGCCCTGAGGTCGATGAGCCAGTTTCAGGCGGTCCCACTCCCGGTTATGAAGATACTTGAAAGGTTCATCTCTGACGTCGGTTAGTTCCAGCATTACCGGCCTGAGATTCAATTCGTTTCCCAAAATCAATGCTCTCCATTAATTCTACCGGTAGATTGGATACGGAACGTCTTCGTACCAATTAATCATGAGCGAATGCTGAGGGCCTACACGATGGCCAAGCATCTCTTCAGCACCATTGGAGTCCAAACTACAAACACGTCGGCCGGCTTCTTCTTTTTGGCCAACTTTCGGCCATTTTTGAATCCGCCCAATGAAGATACGACGAAAGGTAACATACCACAAGCCGGACATGTTCACGCCCGCTAATGGCTGGTTTATGTTTCCACAGCCTTGCTTCGTCAATTTTATGAGCACAAAGTCTATGTTGTTCCGTACTGGGAAATGCGAGTAGCAGAGGCAGGCTGGATTCGGGTTGTTTTTACAGTCGCACCGGACACATTCCGTGAAGGTATGCATGAAGCTCATATGTATGCAAAACAAAGATAACAATGCTACTAAAACGTGAGCAAAATGTTGTAATTTTATTACTACCCTACAGGTTTTAATAGGCTCAAACAAGCTTTAGGAAAGTGGAAAGACGAGCATCCACTCTAATGCAAGTTCCTCAAAGCATGAGCTGACACGGAGAAGTTTTAATTTCATATTTTACGATAATTTAGCTTTAGTATATTTTAAACTATGCGAGAATAAATCATTTATTTAGAGAAGAAAGAGAAAAAAAGTTTACTTAAAAATGGAAACGTAGAGTGCGGAGTTATTGAATAAACTTATCTATAATTAAGTAGAAAATTGTTCACAACAGTGTTAAAAATGGTCCCTACCATAATAGGGACGTTCATATTGTCCGAGATTGAGATTTAATAGTTAATTATTCGTTTTACGCCGGGTATACCATACTTCCCTTCCGCATATTTTTACACCTATAAACTTCCAAATTCTGCCTTCAATTTGTAAGGGTTGCGAATATTTCTGCATTATTATCTGTTTCTAAATTATTTATTCGGGCTTCCAATGCAACAATTTTGCTATGCTGTACAATGAGGTGTCCTGCTAATGCTAACTTGTAATCGATATTGATACGAATTTTTCACTTGGGGCTAAAAATACTTAACTACGGTAGTATAAAAAGTATAAGAAACATTGGCAGTTTTATAATTCTATTTTATTATGTGAAATGCTTAGGTACGAACAAACTCCATGCAAACAATTGATTACCTACCAGTTAAA
>JAQFZY010001256.1:0-16835 GCA_034696285.1 Hypogastrura burkilli
TAAAAGAGTAACATTTTTTATATGAAGCTGTTTCCTAAATGTGTAATATTTTTGCTGGTGCAAAAATATTGTTCCCTTTAATAGAAGGGATGAGGCGTTTGGTCGAGATAATACGGTACATCGCCTAAGTTTGGGAAAGCGAGTGAAAGCAAGTGAATTATTTACTCCCACACGGGAGACCTAGGGACGCATTTAAGCTTGATTACCACTTAATCGTCCTTAAGTACTGTCACAGTCACAGGCACAGGCTCGGAGTAGTCTGACTCACGGCTATAGGGACTACCTAGAAATACCTTGGGAAAAGAAGACAGTATGACATCTATTTTCCGTAGCAGATTACAAATCTGAGTCGGGATTTTGCCAGAACTATAGTAGAAGCAAGTGGAGGAACCGAGTCCGTTTAATTTCACTGAATTTCTTTGCCCTGTATTTATTTATGTCCCACAAGTATAGATTTCACCCACCAAAAATTGGAAATAAACAAATCTAAATGTTCGCAAAAACAGTATGACACAAGTGAGGCATGGAACATGAATAGTGTATGAATCCCATATAAATCGACAAAATTATTAGTGGCTAACATCTGTATTCGCTTATTTACATATTTTGGCTTGGGCTAAAGGCGACGCTTTTTGAGCAGTACTAATATTAAATAGAAAGAAAAATATAATATTGGACATTTTTTTAAAAATTATGAACTATGAAATGTCACGCAAATAAAAACTAACGTTACTTTTCTTTATTTTAATTCCACAACTCATATTTGAATTCAATGTTGTGGAGTTGTTAAATTGGGAGCTGCTTTTAGAAAGCAAATGCGTATTTAAAAAAAAAAATAATAATTGAATTTGAATACTTTGAGTAGGTACCTACTTTAATGCAAACGGGATTTGAACTAAATGTAAAATCTGTATGTTTGATTTTTTTCTAAACGGAGCCCCAATCTGAATCCGTAAGTAAGTTTTCCTGAGATGCTGGTACGGGAGGAAGATGCGATAATTTCGTCCGATATTCTGTTCTAAGCTCCTTAATCTTATACACTAACTTACCAAAAATTCGAGGGGTTGATATTAGGCTTACTTCTGTCAAGTACTGGACGACTTTTACGTCTTACTTCATATTTTGTAATTTACAGTCACCTAAAAATTGAGGATCCTTTTCCCGGAACCGCATCTGATCTGTACCTATACTCTGTAAGCGTCTGATACTTATCTTCGCATGACGAAAAAAAATCCATTTAAAAACGTAGCATAAGTTATTATTACGGGCTCCTAATCCTACTGGCTTAGGTCAGAGCTACCCTATCTAAGCAGTTCCCCTTCTCTATATCTCCTTGTGGAGATCATTGGGAGTAATTGTAATTACAAGGGCCGTTCAGCTTCCTGGTCCCAAGTCCCTTGGAACCTGTCACAGTCCCCAGCTTCCAATTGTTTATGTTTTCCACCCAGCCCAGGCCGGGGTCAGAAGGTCAATTCCGTACAGCCGAGGCTGGACGGAAATCCTCCAGTTACACTTACTCTCCGGGGCTCAAATTACTTACGGACTCGTCAGCCGAATGTTTACATGCCCCAAGCTCCAAGGTTAGGGGTTCATGGGAACCTGCTCTTCATCCCGCTGGAAGAATGGTGAATGACTCGGGCACTTATTCCTATTTAGAGCCGGAGACCATGAATGGTCCGTACATTTCAGACTTTACCTTCATGGGCCTTTTTTCTGATTGTTGTCATTTTTTCTGCCTCGTTCCTTTGATCCACGAAGGGGATGGAGGGGAGGGAAGATCCTACAGATCTAAAGGTGGAGACGGTCCCTCCTGGCTTAGGCATAATGTATTTAATAGGAACCAGAAGTCCTATTCTGACGATTACAGCTCCCCGAGCACGTTACGGAGAATTGGAGGGCATTATTTGGGTATTAGTTTTTTTTTAATTTATGGATTCCAACTAATCTCATTATTTGTCTAAATAGTTACTAATAAAACTATACGGATTCCAAGGTTTGGAACCAATAAGGGATATTTACTGCGGCGGAGATCCGATCCAAGGGATGAGTGGACTGGGAGCCATCTTGAATCCTGAAACCGCCGGAGGCCAACTGCTTCCCGTTTTTTACTCCCTATTTTTTCCAGAGCCGGACTTAGAATTA
This sequence comes from Hypogastrura burkilli, assembly GCA_034696285.1. Taxonomy (NCBI): domain Eukaryota; kingdom Metazoa; phylum Arthropoda; class Collembola; order Poduromorpha; family Hypogastruridae; genus Hypogastrura; species Hypogastrura burkilli. The sequence goes on from JAQFZY010001256.1 coordinate 2,143, forward strand.
CAATAAAAATGAATCTGTTCTCAGGCCTCGAACCTTTCGCCCCCTGCCACTCAACAACGTAGCTGGGACCAAAGGGATCTTTAACCTGTACAGAAGTTCTCTTTTCTTGTAACAATTTGCCTTCCTTCCGTCGTCGAAGTATTATACAATTCACAGCTCACGCCTCCATGCTTCGTAACGCTAAAATTCGGGCTTCGTACTGACGACGGATTCAGAGGAGCAGCTCTGGATTCGGACTCATACAAAATCATACTTAGCTCCATTTGCCATTCAAACCAATTATGAAGCAAAAGTAAAATTCGGAATAAAAATTGATTGGGTCCTGCTCAAGCAAAATTGGAGTGCTGGACAGAGAGAAGGGCAAAAAATTCAAAAGTTACCAAAATTAACAAAATATAGCCCGAACTGACCTAACCTTAATTTTCTGAACCAGAACCAGCTTCTCGTTTACGTCCACAATTCTCTAGGAGTTTCTTTTTTTATTATTATAAAAATCTCAATGGTACCTAATTTTCCGAGCCCTTACGAAGTAAAAGCAGATTTTCTGGCCTATCCAAATCCAGGTCAAAGGTTAATATACAGTTGATTTAAAAAGTCTAGTGTTTCCCTTGTGAAATGTGCAGCTGGCAGGCGGCTAGTCCTGTATTCATGTATATGGCCAGAAGAGGAAGGATGCTGCATCTTATTACATGGAAACTTCTTGTATCTCGATCCCCAGAATCTTCCGCTCTGTATTTATTATACCTACTATGAGGATCCTACCTATGCCTTTCAGCGCAGAGTTTCTTACCCTTTGAGAAGTAATTGGCCTTGAAAACGGAAAACAGTGACGGGACAGGGCATTGGCTCGGCTTCAGTGTAATTAAATCAAACGCACTCTCCAGCGAGTATGTACTAATCTCTGACATGTGACTCGGAGCCTCATTTTCAATTCCCACACTTGCTTCGAGACGGGATCCCTTTGGCTTAGCTACAGGATTTTGTATTCAAAATTGACAAATTTTCTCAATGAATTCAAAATTTCCAAAATGGAGCCGTGTCAAGGTGGACTAATAGTCGGGCCCTTATTACCCGCCCTCCCAACTCCTTTTGTTTTATTCTAATTTAAAAGTTCATAGGTAGGTTGGTTTTTTACGAAATAAATTATACCCGCGTGTGCATTAGACTCGTATCTACTAATGAATTTCCTGTACGCTTAGTATATGTACAATACACAGATGCTGTGGGCTGTCCGTATCCGTAGGTACTACATTGGAACCTGATACCATCCAATATAAGAACAAAAGTAGAACACAAAGGATTTTCCCGTATTTAAATGAACAAAGGAGGTAGGTACGGAATTTGACTCGGGGTTACCGTTGTTGTGTGCCGGAAGAAATATGTATAGGTTTTACCGGAAAATACAATATCCAAGTAGCTTAATCAAATTCAGGTAGTCTAAGGTCAGCTTTAGTTATACTGTATATGTACTATTAAGTGCTATAAGGGTGGATTAAATTAATGGTAGATTATAATGGACGTAGACGTAATATCAATGCTTGCCAAAATATATACAGTAGAATTTTAGTACAAAATAAAATATACTAATTATTTATTCACCAGAAATATACAGAGAGTATCCCGAGATATTTTGAGATTTTGGATTCATGTGCGATTCATATACCGTATCCGAACTGAGTCCTTTCTTTGGTTTTTTAGATGTCGTGCTAATTGTCATGCTTTGTTTGGGCTTAAGCTAAAACCTAAATTGGCAGCATTTAAAAAAAAGTCAGAAAAAAGTTTGGTTTGGGCCACAAAGGACACACTTTTTCGGCAGAATGTTAAAGTTTTTCCCCCAAGAAAATATATATACTAGCAATGCAGCAAATATATATTCGTCAAACCAAAATTATAATTATTCACAAAAAGTATTTCCTAGAACTAAGTTTAATATTTGTATACTGCTGTTTATTCTGTAAAATAAATTGGGTGAATAATGAGTATTTTGTAGTGTCTTTAATGGCTGTGTGGATGTTGTATTTTTGATCCACGACCCGAAGCGTAATGTGAACCGGGTTAGTTGCTCCTCTGCATCATAAAGAGGTTCCTACTAAGGACTAACGAGTTTTGAGGGGACTATTGGATGCCCTGAGTGCCTATGCATACCGTTCTTGATACGGGAAGTGAAGAATTAAATACTTCCGCTCAGGTTGAGAAATGAAATGAAATCATAAAGGAATGGAAGTAAAAAAAATCCTAAAACAAAAGGTCGTATTTTGCATTCAAGACTCTCTTTGGGGGGATGATCCATTTTCTCTTCCTATATCCGTTCTAGCATAATGGGCCCGAATAAGTCTCAAACAATAAGGTTCCCGGAGGGCCTAGCGTCTAATTACTCGTCTTCATTCAGCTCATAACGAGCAGAATTACTCCTAGGCAGTAGCTTTATGCAGGAAAATATGCATCTGCATCCTACGTCAATGGAGGATTCAAGTGGGAATTATTATGAAATTTGGATTTTGTTTAGATTTGAATAAGGAAGTGGCCCAAGGAGATCCCTGTCTTCTAAAAACCTTGCTTTGTATATTTCTGTAAAATAAAAAGTATTTCTGCATTTTATGCCTACTGAAAAATCTGGATGGGTTTATTTGAAGCACACTTTAAATGCAAAGAGCCATGCACATTTTTGCAATTACGGACTAAGCTATGTGAGATCAAGGACGGGAACAAGCATTCTAAGCAATTCCTCCGCATCCCATTGTTTAGAATTATAGGCACTATTGGAAAGAGCACCGAATTTTGGTTTCGAGCCACTCCTAACCAATAGTACAGTATAATGGATTTAAATATGAAATGGTTATGTAATTGAATTTGAGTTCCTGAACTGTCCAGCCAGTATCAGTATGCATAACTGTACAATTTTCTAAGCAATGTATGGCCGATCATATGAATCATTTTAGACAATTTGAACTTACGTAATTCATATACAGTACGGTGTTATTAAATTGTATATAATGTTCCATTTGATTTTTGCATTTAAGAGCACTGTAGTAGGTAGTAGTAGCCTGATTCGTTGAAGGTAGAGCTTGCCATCATGCAGCAACGGGAGAAGGCAAAATACTCTATTTCATTTCTTTCCGTTCGAGACTGCACAGAGGACGCTCTTGAGTCTAAACTTAAAGCAAAGGCACGCTACTCTCAACTAAATAGTATAGTTCATAATTCCTATTGCCCTAAGCATTGTGGACCTGTGACTGTGACTGTAAATGGGACACTAATAAAAACAGTTGAACTAAGAAGATGTAAAACATAATAGGGATACTATTATTAACGTGCATTTAACAGAAATTCTTAAGTTGTTTGTACTTAGATTGAAAACTACATTAAAACTTTTTAAATGTAGAACAATTGTAGTGGCGAGGGGCCAAGTGAAGATGTTTGATAGTCAGAGCACAGATGGGACTGGAATAAGTTGTTGGAGACCTGGAATAATGAAAAAGACGTTTGTAGTAAATACACACATAGTTTGGATTCAAATACACCGTACACCGGGAACGGGGACTGGTAATGAGCATAATGTTGGGTTTGAAGCAGAGCATTTGAGTAGGATTTAATGGGATTTAGTCAGTGGCGGATCTAGGATTTGTCCAAGGGGGGTGCTCGAAGAAAAAATGCTAAATATCTTGTGAGTTTGTAATTTCGTTTAAAACTGATTTTTGTGATATAAGGTATGCTTGACGTCTTAATTAAGCTACACTAATGTGTAATTGCAAGTGTTTAGTAAATTCAAAACTCCCTCGTAGATTACAGATGGGGGGGGGGGGGGCGGTGGATCAAAATATTGTCGATACCTTTTCTGTTTTATACCTAGCTTTTTAAAGCAGTTTAGGCTTCCAACTTGGCTAGCTCTCCTTAAAAAATTCTACACATTCCCGTTTCGCAAGCTTTTATTCGTGCGAAATCAAAAATAAAGATTCGAAATCGGGATATCAGGCTTAAACTTTCCTACCGAAAGATTACATCCTTATTTGAATATCAAAACCTCTATTACATTTTGCCTTTTTAAATCCGATTTTTTGCCCCGGCTTATTTTCTGTCACAAATATTTTTAAACGTCCAATTAACTATTTTTTAGGTTAAGTTTTAAATAAATTGAAAGCGTCAAGTTTTGTATTTAACATAAAATGCATCTACGAGAAAGCGTAGACTGCACAAGCGCAACCTTCAACGTGTAAATTAGAATTATTCATAAAGTTGAAATAAACCTGCTGGAGCGTGAAGGTGTAGCTCCAAAGTCATTAAGATGTGTCGTAAAAATACGTTGGATTTATGATTATTTTGCCCAAGGTCTTAGGTTATACGGGCGGTTTTGTCGGACATTTCATATAGGAAAGGGAAAAAGCAGCAACAGAACTCGAAGTTTTAAAAACCGCAAAGTTTAACCATATTTCGTGCTTATTTTCCCGCTTTAACGAAAAAATCCCAAGACATTACGCATTGTTTAAAAAATAGAAATCTTATTTCACCGTTATTTTAATTACTTATATTTGCCGAAACACGATTGTATCTAGTATGAATTCAGAAGTCATGGGGGGTGCTCGAGCCTAGAAATCTCTTAATCCGCCCTTGGATTTAGTGTAATTTAATTGGAACCCAGTGGAATGGGATTTGGGTCAAATGTGATAAAGAACTTATAGCGATAGTGATAAAGATAAACTAAATTAGCGCCTACATGTATCTAATCGAATCCATCTGCTGCGACGGGATTTAATCGACAAAGTGGGATAATGATAATCAACGGAAAATCCAATTAAATCCCAGTAAACCTCAATAAAACCCCATTAAATCCCGCTAAATCCCAGTAAGCATCCGTTAATCGAATTAAGTCCCGCAAAATCCCAGTAAGCCTCAATAAATCCCACTAAATCCCGTTCAATTTAATTCCGACCACAATATTTACAACAGGAATTACCTCGACTGGAACTTTGGTAATTATTTGCTATTCGGATCCAAGCGCATCCGTTTTGTATTACTGGTTGGCGCATACTAAAACAATGACAAGTAAGTATAAGTATCAAACCAACTGCAGGAATATACTTCCCAAATGCTTACAGATACAGGGGTCGGGCCCGGACCCGCCATTCTGGACTGGTGCTGAAGTGCCGCCAACTGAGCACGGAGTCGAGCGACTTCCTGTCAAAATCAAAAAAGCATACACATGTCTACAGTATTACGAACTTAAGAAACTTACCTATACCTATGAAATACCCACACCTTGCTACTATGTAGACGTAACACGTTACAAAGAGCTAACCAGCTAACCCCCGGAGTAACTACTACCACCTAGCGAGACAAACTAACGTTATGCGCGTAGCCTAGTCGTAAGTCGTATAAGTACAGTCATAGTCATGGATGTAGCTTTTACTCCCCGGGGCTCAGAAATGAGGCCGTCATTTTTGAATCTCGGGGGTTATTTTTTAATCCCGGGGCGTCCTAAATAATTTTCTACGTCATCAGGGGGTCAAAAATTAACTTAGAAATAAATTTAACAAAAAGTAAACTGTGCCACCCAGGACTGCACGATATTAAAAATAGTGTTAATACGTTCTAAATATAATTTGCCAACAAGTGATCTGAAGAGCTCTTGCGTGTCGCGCTACGTGCAACACGGAATGACGAATCAAAATAGTGAAACAAATTACAAAAGTGAAACCAATCAATTAAAATGAAATGAATAAGAATTTTTTAAAACGTTTTGGGAGAGATTCATTAGGTGTACTTTAGTGCACCCGACCTGATACTAACTCAAGTTGACTTTGGGTGACCCTAATGTGTCACCTGCGGGTCATGGGTAGGTCGGAACATAAGTTATACGACGGGTTCGTGATCCGTAACCCCTAACGGCTATTTTCATGTCGCATGATATGGTTTTGGCGTATATACCCTCTTGGTAAATGACCGACCACCAAAGGTCAATACCAAAAAATTGTTCATATTATATGACCCTACACGCTCAGCGTCATGGGGTCACGGGGTTAGTCAGAAAGCTGGTTGTCACATGCACTCATGCTCCCCAGGCCTTACTACACCGAGGTATGTTTCATATCAAATGTAATTACTTATACCTACACAACAGCTACTATTATAGGTTATGTATGTAATGTATTATTAGATTTAGTCTCACCTCGCGCCAGAAACGGCAATTCTCGTTGTTCGTACACTGGTAGGACTCGTTGGAGTTCGACATTTCAGATGGGTTAGACTTAATAAAACCACAGCCTACAAACACTCCACAAACTGAAAAGCAAACACGAGACTTAAGTGAGCGTAAACGTTAAGAGCATCATCCGAAAGAAGAGCAGACAGAAGAACAGAGAAGAGCAAACCAAACTGCGCGCCAATCTCCATGTATCTTGTATGCGGGTATGACTAAAAGACAGGACGGTAAAACGAGTACAAGAAAGCTTATAACTACAGCGATAACCTATCCCACGGCGCTCCGCGCCGTACCATTGGTTAGCCGAACGAATCACTATAGTCAATTTTTCAAACCTAACCTAACAAAAATAAAGAAAGTTGCAATACTAGGGATAAAATCATTAAAATGGCTCACTACTTGAGCTCGGTTGGACTCGTTTTACTGTCTAATGATTAAAAGCTACCACGCGCAAACCCGTCCATGGAAACATTTTCAAAATAATAATAAGAAAGTATAAGGCTGACTTACCGAATAATACGAATTATAGCACACAGCGGATCGGCTTTGGCGACGTAATCATGAATCATGATGCATGATCCACAGAAGAAGGATCGGCCTTTCAGGAGGAAAGGCCTATCTATAGTAGTAATAGTAGTTAGGTAGTAGTAGTTCTGATAATGGCGATGTTTCTCGGGACACAGGTCAACGTCAGAATGTATACAGTCTGTGACGTTAACATATGTATTATCACTTCTCACGCTCCTCTCTTTGGCTATGCCCGTTACAACGGTTTATTAAGTTTCGCAGGCTGTATGCATTATGTATTATGTATGTATACCATTATTCAGTGCATTTTGATTTTCGAGAATTGATATATTGGTGACAAGGTAATGTCTTGCCTATAAATGGAGAGCAGAGCCTGAGGTCAATCATTGTATCGTCGTTCGCATACTAAATTGCATCAAGCGGGGCACTCCAAAAAATCAATTAAAAGCCGAATTCAGGAGCATCACTTGTGGTGTAATTGCAATTCATTCCATCTTTCTTACAGCACCCTGATCCTGTCCGCTTATATAGAATCCACTGACTCATCGGATAAAGGTTATAAAAATCAATCTTAACTAACATTGGTTAGATTTGACGTGTTTTACGTTGGTCAGGGACACTGTAGTTCGCTACCACATACGTTTTTTGTGCGGAAAATTTGAAATTATCCTAGGACTCGGTCGATTGGATATAGGCATCCCGTCCCGTACACTGTAGCCGTAACAACAGCATCCACGCGTTTTTCTCCAAATGGAGCTTCAGCCAGCTTAAAGCTGAGTCTAATCGGCTCACCTGCTCAATATACAATATAGCAAATATTTATACATGTGGTAAATCCCGGTTAATGGGACGATTAATGCTGAACTACACGCTACAACATAACTACAGTGTAGGTGGTCCTGTACGTAAGCACAACCGCACCGCGCCAGCATAAGTGGACATTGACATTGAACAGTAGCTAGAGGCCCAGCTCAATTAAGCTGTACGCGCCTGAATTTTTGGAAATACCGCCTCGTGCAAAGGTGAGGATTAGTCCTATTCGGCTGGGTTTTAGCGGGAATGACCCAGCTGTAAGAATGGAAAGGAAAACGAGGAGAACCAACCGGATTTGGTGGATGCCGAAAGGAAAGAGATCTACAACAGACAACAGATGCATTCCTGATCTCAAGCTTAAGCACGAGTTGGACTCATTAAAGGTGATCGGACTACTCGTCGGTCCTCGAGGGACCATCCCACTATTATTTCAACAGTTTGTTCGTGAAGAACCTAAACCTCCCAAAAAGGCTAGTGGAGGTCGCGGATGGAGCTATTACAGCCGTGAAGAGCTCCGAATCATTTTTATGGCACAATAGTCATTCATTATGAAAACATTAGTTTAGGTTACCTTGCAGAAGTTACTAGTTGATCTAAATCCTACAATTTACAAATAGTATCCGGATTATTGTTATATTGTGTTGTGTCCGTGTGGCAACCTTTGCATGAAAGGCAGTTGATCAGTTAATAAGCCGTTGCAACGGGCATAGAAAAGTAGCGAAGCGCGATACTGATATAAGCAATACACAGTGAGGTTTGTTGAAAGCGGGACAGTCCGCCGGATTTAATTTTATCAGTCCACATAACCTCGTGCTAAATCATGTTCATACACGTTTCATGCAGCCCCGTACCTTCCTTAACAATTTAATCAGGGAGTAAGCAAATCATTAAGGAAAGAAGTCGGTATCTACTGTACCACATCTTGGCAGATAGTAAAACTCCACTATGAAGCAAGAATATCTGGCAACAGCAAATGCACACTAATTTGAAAAATAATATCTGGCAACACATTTTTCGTGTTGCCAGATCTTCTTGTAGCCAAAATGTCCGTTTCCCCCCAACCCAACGCATGTCACTTCAAATCAAAGTTGACATGAATTCTAAAAGGAAGTGAAAGTATGAATAGATTCAGGAATACAATTTTAACATTTGCGCATTGCATTGCATAGAAGTACGTAGGACGGTTCCAAGGACAAATAGTTTAAAAAATAATGCCGTAAACAAAATCAGTTGACCTTGAGTTTGACCCGGAAGAAGGTCAGTTGAGGTCAAACAGGATATGATGTTCTCATGCGACAAAAATTAGAGATCGATTGGCGAAACCAGTTTTTGAATCGGAGCAGTTATTGCGGAGTCGGACAAACAGACAGACAGAAAAGTGAAAAACATAAAACAGCTGCGCTACTTACAAAATTGATTGTTCCCCTTTATTAAAGTTACATAAACTGACTAGACTAAACCATTTGTGTCCAATATCTATATTTGACATTTGATTTTGAGGTACTCCATATTTTTTGGGTCATTAAGAGTCCAGGAGGGTAGGCAAGGTCCCTAATTAGTGAGAGCACCTCAATTACAGGCCTTCACCTGTAGATACAACAGGATTGCGGAGGCAGAAGCCCCTATTCTCTTGGTCCAAAGTCCACAAGAGTGTAAAAACCCGTCTAGTACGGTCTAGTACGTCTTCTTATGGCCAAAGCAAAGGGAGAGGAGGGCTACGTCATTTCACATGCACATACTACATACATAGGTTGTGCTGGCTGCTGGCAGAAGGAAGTCCTATAGTTGAGGCTGGTCGATCCATTAGAACCTACAGAGTGTATACAATATACAACCCAAAAAGTGTCTCCATCTTCTCCCTCCCTTAGACTGCAGCGGGGAGCCGAGTGGAGCAGAAGTGAGACAGTCCGAGTCCAGTGTCAGAGTCGAACCCGTTCGTAGGTCAGGGAAGGTCGGAGGTCAGGTCCAGTCATGGCTGAAGCCCACTCAGCCGTCGCCTTCTCCTTTGCCGTCACACATGAGGGGGTCAATGCTCACTTTGACCGGGAAGTCCTCCATCTCATCTGGCTCTCAGGGATCCGGTCATGGAGGAAACGACTCAATCGCATCATGGTAAGTCAGAGGTCAAACTCAACCACAAGTATTAAATGTATGTATGTATATTCAAGGTGTCCTCCTACATATTTTGAGTATATATGGTAGAGTACGGCCGCGCATAATGTATAAGCATGTCGCACGTGGGCGTGCGGCGGGAAGGCCAGGGGTTAAGGTTCACCGGGTCACAGAGGTTGGGACTCGGAAAGTCCGAATTTTACGACTTCCGTATGCTCTGTGATCCTAGATAGATACATAGAAGGGCTACATATGGACGAGGACATGGTAGTATAGCGATTGACAATTGGCATGCAGAGGAGCAGTATGACTATGCATACAAGACATATGGTTAGCCGGGAGCCGGTATATAGCAATCGTCAATCGTAGATGTCAAACTTCATTAACCCCAATTAATGTGAAACTTATCTCCGACTATATGCATATTCGTGAGCTCTCCAGTTGCTCATAATTACTATCTATGTATCTACTGCTACAGAAATAGTCAATATTATTAAAGTTACCTAGTAGTTCTTTATGATGATATGATTTTGAGAGTGATATTATGAGTCAGTAGGCATTGACATTAGATAATTATCAAGTCTCTCACGTTTCTGGTTTCGCTAATTGCAAAATATCAGACTACAAATTACTATCTCGAGTGCAAGTAGTGCAACGTGCGTGTAACAACACTACAATTGTATTTGCATTCCTCAAGTATTAGTAATTAGCAGGCTTAGTTGGCTCTTGGCTAAATATCACCAGTAGTATGTACTTATTTACGTCAGTTAAAAGATTATCTTACTGCGTGTACACTCTACAGTATTTACGCGCAGCTTACCATGAATAATTGAAGGTTTAAAGTTAAAGATGGTAGATACTTATTAATTCATACTCTGAACACGGTAGTATGTACTTGATTTTTCCTTCAAAGTTAACTCGTCATTAAAATTGGGTAACCTCCGTGTTTGCTGGACTGGGTTCCTTGTACATAAATATTTGTGACAGGAGTCCTTGTAATTTGTAATCGAGTTACAGTAGTGTAAGCCCAGAGGGCATTCTTTAAGACAATTACAGAATCAATAATAAAAATTATGAATCCATCCCTGAGTAACATACCGCACTAATTTGCAGATAAGATTAAACAATTTCCTTAGGTCAGGATGAATGGATTTCAGGTTGGGCTTAATATTGTCCGGGGTCAGGGAAGGGACAACAGTAGGAGAGCAGAGACTGACTGGCACTGAACTGGCCCTTGTGTTCATAGCTTCTGTCTTGCGGTAAAAATGTTAAAGGTATTCCTTAGAAAAGATTATAGTAGTAGGCCGGAAATATTTTAGTAGCCGTAAGAGTAGGGTCATACTTCGATAACCGTCAAGTCAGAGTCAGACCAAACATCGCTGTACACGAGTATAAACTTATTTTGTATTTACATTACAGCATTAAAAGGTATTCCCTTCATCCTAGCATTTAACTTTTTTTTACATTAAAATTGGAGTAGATCTAATCTGATATTACTGTACTGCGCGTCACCTGATTAGCCTATGTATGGATTCCGATTACACTTAGAGGATTGACCTATTTAGGGGAGCTTAACCCTTCACCCCATGTCAGAGCCGTATCAAGCTTTTCTATCAATCAAACGCAATTTGAGCGGCAGAGAGGGAAGGTATAGCGTATAGGGAGTACTACGTAGGTACTCACCAAGTATTACCTAACACCTACCACTACTGCATAGTAATACTAATACATACAATACTACCTACCTATCTTCTCATCTGCAAGGAGTAGTATTTATGTTTGGGTTCATTTTGATATGCATTAGCAGTCAGAGCAAATTCACAGTTGTTTCTAAAAATAGGCCAAAACAGAAATATATTTTGCATACACTACTACTACTGGATACTTGCTCTGCGCTCCGGCTCCCCGCCTTCCACTTATGTAGCCATTCAAAGTCCCAAGCTGCAAGGTTGCACAATTTTTTGGAATAGGATCCAAAGATCTGGTAAATAATTGGTATGAGGTATAAGTTGGCATATTTCAGCTTTGAGTCCATGAGAGGAGGAAAAAGGCTAGATATTCCAGTGATAGGCCTACACCAAATGCGTCAATTTAGCGTTTAAACGTCAAGCTTCAAGCTATAGAAAGAGGAAGAGTTAATCGTGAGCATTATACGGTAAATGGAATGCTGGGACCCTCGTTAAGTTAATGTTAGAGCTTTTTTTTCTTCCCCTTTTGTCCTGGACTGGAGCTCATGGTTGTAAAATCCGGTTATTCTAGGATCCAAAGTCCAAAGTTTATGTTTTTATGGGAGAGGGCTCTCCTTTTGACACGGCGTACTACATACAGTTGTTAATCCTTTAGTAGCTAGGTAGCTCCATTTCAGCCTGAACGAAGTTTTTTTGCAAGGCTTAAAGCTCATGCAAAATGCATTGGGGACTGATGCCGGTTTCTCGTAAAGAAGGCCCATCCTGGGATCAGAAACTGCAATAAGATCTTGTATTGTATTTGGCATGCTGCTGTAGGACTGCAGGACTTTGGACCCATGTATGAAGAAACCTTTGGACTCCTGCTCTCTCTATTTCTATCTATCTACCCCTCCTGGCTCGTCTTCATGGGGCTGGTTCGATTTAATTGTGTGTGGGACTAATTAGGATTAAGATCACGTAGGCACGAGTATGGCCGACGGCAGGTTCATTCATTTATGCAGTTGCCAGTCGGGCAGCCCTAACAATGAGCCAGGCTTCTGTTTGTCTCAATCTCGACTCTTATACCACACTTACGAGGCATTGTCTTTGCCTTTGACCTGGCTCGGCATGCCACGGCTCTGGTAGTGGCCAACCATACCAGAATTCCCTGTGCCCTAGAGCCAAGTGATGTAAGATGAGAGGCCGTTAAAGTTCGGAATTTAGTTAATAAATCCCTTTCGCCTGTTATTGTTATTGAAATGATTTTCAAATACTGCTTACGTATGAACTGTATGGAGCGTGGGGGAAAAACTAACATTAATTTTCTGCAATGGAGCACCAGTTCCTTAGCGTGGGACGTATTTAATCTTGTGATTTATCCTTATCCCAATTGATTTACGACATAGTACTACTACACATGCTCCTTAACGCTAACTAATATTCCCAAACTATTACGTATTTCGAACCTGAGCTTGTATGCATTTTTTTCTTATAATACTCAAGTGAACTAATAATTAGGATTAATTTGTTTGAATGTTCAAGTATTTATTTTAACCTTTCAGAATTTCTGTGAGCAGTACAGTATAATATATAAATAAGGTTGATACAGGGGAATACTTGGGATTTAAAGCTACAAATATATATGTTCCGAGTTCCGAGCCCGACGGATGTTTGTCAGTCGAGTAGGAAATTCATTTAGTTTGGTCCAGGACTTCCGTTTCAGGTGCTCTCAAGATCATTGGAGAGAGCCGAGAGTGAAAGTTGTGGATCCGTCTCTGCCTATTGTAGTATTGCCTATTTTTGGAAAGGGTTCCAGAGAGGATTCGGCTGTAAGCTACCTGATGAATGGTTATGTCCATCCTCCACGGGACTCTCATCCTTGATATTCGTGGTCATAGGCTAAGTTTCCATTTCCCTATACCTACGCAAAGAAGTAAAAGTGTCGAGTTTGAGCCTCACAATGGAAATATACATATGCATATGCTATGCTGTCTATTGTTGGGGACCTGTGCTTTAGGAAAGCCTTAAAGTAGGCCTAGATGGGATTCGAGAGTTGTTGCCCAAGTGTTATAGGCTACAGTGCCGAGAGGGCCGGCTAACAGGCTTGGACTTTGGACCCCCCCTAATCTGGTGAAGAGAAAAGGGGGGTCCCATGCCAACGGCTCAGCCAGAGCATCTCGAGTCTTGAGACTTAAACAAATGGTCACTTGGCAGTTCATGATTAGATGGGAGAGACATTCCCAGCGGCCGGACCCTCGGCCAACCCAACGCAGACTCAATTAGGAACTTAAGATTGAGTAGTAGTGTCGCAATTCTTACTTTGGAACCGGAACCCAGTGCTCTGTTTACTAACGAGGCTCCCCGATCCCACACAATGCTCAAAGTGAGTGAGGACCTGAGTAGTACTTGGATCAATGCTCAAAAGGCTCTCCTGACCCTCCTCTACTTCTACAATGTAAGTATGTACTTGTTTGCACCCTTTAGGGCCAATGGCCAATAGCATGTGGGATGTGACTTGGCAGAACTGTCAGGATTTGATGGGAGTCCATCACTGTCCACAACAGAAGAGAGAATTATTGTGCAGGTAGCTCGTCCTTGAGTACAGGAGGCTGTAATTATAGGATTGTGATGGGAACTCCTTCCTTGTCCATGTGCTTTCCGGCAATATTTACGTAGGAGTTTGCTGGACTGGCCAGTAGCCGGTGAGAAGGTCTTATGTAACCGGGGAATCATGGAGTGTATAGCATAGGTGTGCATAGATTAGTTAGAATATAATGATGATGATGATGCGTGCGGGATAGTATTTTGTTAGGTATTTATTTTGGACAGACTTTGACCCAAACCCAAAGAAACAGGTTTGACTCTCTCTTGTTTACTTACTAGGGCATGAGACCAGAAGAGGGATAAATCATTGGGGAGACAGGGCGGGTCAGGATTAGTTTATCACTATTGTCTTATATAGGTAGGTATTGCTTGAATTGAAATGCTCAATGCAAGTACTTATTTCATTTATGCATCACAGTATTGATCCTAGCACTAAACGTTTACACCAACTAACGGAGAAGCTAAAAATACTGTAAGCGGGATTGTTTTTTGTGGCCTAAACTGAACCTAATCGGATCCAGTTTAACAATCAGTAACTGAGTAACGTGGTTTCATATGCCTTTATGTGTATTTTATGCAAAAAATCAATTTTTTTTATGCCGGAAAAATAATTAGTCAATCACAGAAGTCTTTGACATGAATTTTGAGTTCGCAGAGCGACGGCATATTTTTCTAACCAATATAATATTATGACACAGTTTTCACCGTCATGAACCTACAGCACGCATTTCTCAACCTACACCAACCAAACTCCGCCAGCAAAAAGTTATGCC